>OZ023270.1:45095041-45280041 GCA_964006375.1 Tillus elongatus | reverse complement strand
TGTGTGTGTGTGTGTGTGTGTGTGTGTGTGTGTGTGTGTGTGTGTGTGTGTGTGTGTGTGTGTGTGTGTGTGTGTGTGTGTGTGTGTGTGTGTGTGTGTGTGTGTGTGTGTGTGTGTGTGTGTGTGTGTGTGTGTGTGTGTGTGTGTGTGTGTGTGTGTGTGTGTGTGTGTGTGTGTGTGTGTGTGTGTGTGTGTGTGTGTGTGTGTGTGTGTGTGTGTGTGTGTGTGTGTGTGTGTGTGTGTGTGTGTGTGTGTGTGTGTGTGTGTGTGTGTGTGTGTGTGTGTGTGTGTGTGTGTGTGTGTGTGTGTGTGTGTGTGTGTGTGTGTGTGTATCCGCACAATAACTCAAAAAGTTATTAACTGGTTTTGATTAAACTCGGCAAGAATCTTTCTTTTAATCATGGCTTAGATAAGTTCGTTAGCCAGGAAAATCGGAAAATTTTGCGTTTCCTTTCGAAAAAAATGTTTGTCTGAAAATTTGTGTCATTTGGGAAATTTTTATATATAAGTGCAAATAATTCCTTTATTAATGTTAGTGGGTGGATTAAACAGTGTTTGTTATATTTTATCAACACATATATACGTAAATGGTTTATAAACTGTGTATTTGCATATTGAATAAATAAATAAATATAAATGATCGAAGTTTTACAAAAGGGCTGATATTATACAGGGTGACGCGTTTCTACGGTAAAGCTGAATATAATTATTATTATACAAGAGACGAGAAAAAATTGTACAAGTTAATTATAGGGTGTCTTGAGCTGCATCTTATAAAATTATTTTGACAATCACCGGCTGGCCCACAAGTTGATCTCTACAATTTTTTTTTCGAACAGCCTTATTTTATTGCATTTTTTATCGAAATATGTTTGTAAGAAAAAATCAAGACGCAGTAAGTGCGTTTTGGTAGCAAATTTTCATTAAATGCTTCAAATTTCAATAACTCAATTTGCTATTAACCTCAGATTTGTTGGTTAGAAAACCAACGTTTAAGGTATATTGCGGGAAAATTTTTGTACATTTTCAAATAATAAGTTATTTTGATAAAATATGGCACATTGTTTCTACTATATATTTTGCTCAGAACCTTATCTCGTTTCTGTGCTTCTGTGTGCTCTGGAGAATGCATTAACAAGTCGTTATTGTAGTGTAAAATTAAAATTTACTAAATGTAGTTTTGATAAAGCAGAATGAAAAAAGTGAATTTATTGACTGAGGAGTAATATTGTGTTGTATACTGGGAGAGTGTTGGAAAATGATCATGTTATATTCTATAAATTAATTAATTATCAACATATTATGTAAAATACTTTAACCACTTTATTTAAAACGTTAAAATGGTGTATGTGCTTGTCATAATAAGGTTACTTAAAGCACGAGGGATATACTGTTTGGTTTTTTATATGTTGTGTATTGTGTGCTGCCTAAGATATCATACTAAGTGCAGCAGGTCCCTTCCAACACTATAGGATTAAAAATGTATTGCCAAAAAAATAAACAAATTGCTTATCCTTTAACCAAATAGTAGTGAATTTTTATTTCAAAAAAGTCGGTAATAGAGAGGTATCGATGGTGAGACTTTGCACAATTTTTTTCAAATATCCATCCGATAACTCAAAAATTAATTAACCGATTTCAATGAAACTCGGCAAGTGCCTTTCTTTTATTAATGGCTTGGATGAGTTCGTTAGCCAGGAAAATCGGAAAGGCTTTTCCGTGAAAAAAAAATTCCCCGAAAATTACAAAGCTGTTTTGATAAAATTTAAAAGGTATGTTGCCCTGGGAGAGACCTTACACGTATCAAAATTCAACTTTCTAAGTTTATAAAAAATTGAGTTATTAAAATTTTTATTTTTCTTTCGGAATTTTTTTTTCCAAAAATTTTTATAACAAATCAAACAGGCTCCGGCGATACGTGACAGATGTTTCTTTTGAAACGGTTTTCAGACCTCCTATTAGTTTTAGTGAATTTTTATTTTAAAAAATTCGCTAATAGAGAGGTAACGATGGTGAGACCTTGCAAGAATTTCTTCAAATGAGCGCGAACTAGGACCTCTAGAACCCATATCCGGGGTCAGTTTCAATTTTTATATGTTTATACATTATATATATATATATATATATATATATATATATATATATATATATATATATATATATATATATATATATATATCCATGCGATAATTAAAAAAATAATTAACCCATTTCGATGAAACTCGGCAAGTGCCTTTCTTTTATTAATGGCTTGGATGAGTTATGAGTTTGTTAGCCAGAAAAATCGGACGGGGTTTTCCGGGAAAATTTTGAGTTTTCTTTCGAAAGTAACAAAGCTATTTTAATGAAATTTGCTATATCTATTGTCTCAGGAGATATCTTACTACGTGCCAAAAGTCAACTTTCTAGGTTTAGAGAAAATTGAGCTTTTCAAATTTTAAATTATCTTTCGAAAAAAAATTTTTTCTTCGAAAATTACAAAGTTATTTTAATGAAATTTTGTGGATATCTTGCCTCAGGAAAGACCTTACTACTTATGAAAACTAAACTCTCTAAGTTTATAGAAAATTGAGTTATTTAAATTTGAAGCATTTAATAAAAATTCACTACCATAACGCACTTGCTGCGTATCGAGTTTTCTTATATTTCGATGACAATTTTTCGATGAAGGTGCCTGACTGAATCACCTATATTTTCTTTTCCGAAAATGATCAGTTAACAAATGTTAAATCTTGCTGTAAATAGAAATACAATACTATGTCTAATTTGGTTGCAGTGAACACTGCGATTTTAAAGTTTTGGTGAAATTGTTTTCATGGAGGTTATTTTCTGGGCAAAACTTAATTTCTAGAAAATGGTCAGTTAGCAGAGGTGTAAAACTTGTGTAACTAAGAATACAAAACTATGTGTAATTTGGCTTCAGCTAATGTTAGGATATTTATGTATAAGTTTTGTATGCAATTTGCTCAGTGACCATGGCTTTATTGTATTTTTCGTAATTGTGAAATTGTGAATGCCCAATATTTCGTTTTCGTTTTATTTATTGTTCTTTTTTCAAAATTTTTCTACAAAGGATTTGAACTAACACCAGAAGGTTTTTTAATAAAATAATTATGATGGCATATTTAATTGTGCTTTAAAATTTTTTTCACCTAATTAATTCACACAAATATTTCTTTGGAATTGCATAGTTTTAGTTTTACGTACATATTTCACCACTTAATTCGTTTCATTAAATGACAGTTTTAAAAGTGACTCCCTGTGTGAATAATTTACACTATAATCGTATGTAATTCGGGTAGTGAAGTTGTGTTAGATGAAACTTGGTGTGGTGACGCCACCCAGTTAATCCGAGGCGCGGTAGACGCATGGTTGATTCGGTTCGCTTCGATGAAATTGGAGACTATCTTTTAGATGCTGTTTTCACACCGGTTAAAAAGCGGTCAATAATGACGACACAAGTGTACCATGGTCTCATGGATATGTCAAAATGGGAGCGGTAATGAGACATTTTTTCAATTCAATGAATGCTTGACGGCAGGCGGGTGTCCATTCAAACTGACATCGGTTCTCTGTCAACTGGTTTGGCAATCCTGCGAAATTTTTTAACAAATCGTTAGTACTAACAAAAAAGTCATACAAAGCTTCTAGCCGCAAGCTTATTCCTAGGTACTGGCCAATATCTCACAGCTTAGATCTTGTCTGAGTCAGTCTCTGTTCCCTTTTCAGAGATAACATGGCCGAGGAAATATCCGATACACTTGCCAGGAAAGCAGTATTTTAAAAACTCGCCAACAGGACGTGCATGGTGCGGAGGTGCACCGTCTTGTTGAAACCAAATATCACCACCTGGTAAATCAAGATCATTTTGTATGTGGATAACTTGCAGCAAGAGCAGGAATAAGCTCATATGAGAGTTTCGTCGAATGATTCCATCCTGGACTGACTATTCCTGCCTACACGTTAACTTAAACAGGGTGTTCTGTATGTGCTTCAGTCATCCAGTGAGGTTTCTCTCTACTCCAGTACCTGCAATTTTTATTTATTTACAATCAAGCTTCATCGGAAAAAAGAATTTGGCGAATATCGTTTGGATTACGGTTTCATAAATCTTGCATTGTTTTACAAAAATGCATTCGTCGGTCAGGGTCATCTTCATTAAGTTCGTGAATTAATCGAGATGTAACATGAGGATTATCACCCACACTTAATAAAATATCAAGCTTTACGCCTTCATCAATTTACTTAGAACGCCCTATATTTTGCATGTGTTTAACACATCTAGTTTCTCTGACTTTCTTCTCGATTTTAGTCACAGCGGATTGGCTGATTATCTATCTGGATATTTTGCATTAAACACCGCATCCGACAAGAATTAAAAATTCTATACATTGGGTTTTACTAAAATGGGCCATATTTAATTAACTTTCACAAGTGATTTATGCTATTAATAATAACGTTCATTTGACAATGACAAATGATTCTTCTTGTATTATTGATTAGTAGGTACCTACTTGTAGATACAATTTTGAACATGTTATGCATAGGAAATAATAATATGTTATTCGTTATCTTTTGATTGTGTTTTTGAATGGAGACTACGTTTTCCACTCTTTAAATGAGTTTGATTCGAACATTTAATAATGTGAAGTATCAAAACTTTGATGGTACCGTGTAGATAATCCAATGATCTATCAACATTAAAAAAAACGGGTTGCCGTTTAAAAAGAAAAGTCGATGACGTCATATTTGTAAAGCAGGAGTGGGAGAAACGTAAATTTTAGGCAAAAATGTGTTTTTTAAAACAAGAGTTGATGTGCCTGAGCATTTTGGAAAAACACAAATCGCTTGAATTTTAATGCATTTATTCCATATTTTTGCCGCTCATATATATATATGCAGCATATGAACACGAAAAAGTGGTTTGATAACAAGCCAGTTATTAGGTCTTCAAAGTTTTGACTTATGTCGAAATTATCATATACAGGACATTTAACAATGAGAAAATAGACTATTCTCATTTATATACGAAATTAAGTAAAAATTGTAAACGTACAAGATGGATCTTTTCCCCATTCTAATAAATTTAAATACGCTAAAAAACAAGAAAGGTTCTCGCTGTCACCTGGCTCATTAACTTCAGTTCGCAAAAGGGGGAAATAAGATCACTAACCGAATGTAATGGCAGATCAGATTGTTCTTTTTTTAGATACCATACTGATACTTGATCAGTTGTTTTGGTTCAGTATGTTGTACTTTATTATCCGTTTATATTGCAACCATTAAATCAATAATATGTACTGTGGTAAACACTATTAAATTAAATTTAGGGGGGAAGTGGATGTTCAGCTTTTGTCACGGCGACTTTATATATCTATTGTGGGGCTCCTACGTGACTCTTTGGAGCACATTGTCCAGCTTTATCTCTTTTATATCACTCCGTAGCCTTGATAGGAGCCTTTCTCGTAGCTTTTAGCCTCTGGCTGTTCTTTTCCAAGGGACCAAAATCTCAACCTTATTACGCATTTGCTTAGATACCAAATAAAGTAGGGTTTCATCTTCCCGTTTGCAAAAGCTACACTGTACTAAGTCCGACAGACCTATTTGATTCATGTGACGGTTGTGTCAGCAGCGTTCTGTGAATAAACCTACTATTTAAATGTCATTACTGTTCCTGTCTAGTTGATGCGTTGTTAACTTTGGTCAAGGTTCTTTTACAAACTTCTCTGTTAGATAAATCTTCCAACATTTTTACGAAAAAATTATTGATTTGTTTATATTACTTTATATTTAAAGTGATATAATATAAAACAAGTTTTGTTTAATTTTGAGTTAAGCTAATAGGTAAGGATTGTAGGGCGACGGCCACACCCCGTTGAATACACCGGTGTAATCACTGAAGTTAAGAAACGTTGGGTACAGTCAGTATTTGTCCCTAGTAACACCGTGTTTTGTTGAGTGTTCTTAGAAGGCAAAACAATACCACACATTATATTTACTAATCAAGTTTTGCCCGGGAAACAGCAGCAGGATAGTTCAGAATATTTATTTTTAGGAAAGAAATGTTTTGGAATTGAGTTCCAAGTCTATACTGCGAAATTCTGCGGCCACAGGTATTCACCATAGTTATTTTAATCCAAACACAGATCCAATGGAACAATTATATCCTAATGGTGTTATATTTTAGTTTTTGTTAATGTATTTTCTTTCACATTGATATTTCTGTTCTGCATTTTATTATAATTTAAAAATATCAGAATCTTCATACAATGTTTAATACATTATCATTTTACTACAGGTGGCATCGCTTTATGAAGAAATTAGAATAGGCAGTCATATATCTCTATCTGTTGTAGATATTCATATACTTAGGGATATGGATTTTCGTGGAGATAAATCAGGAGGTAAGTTTTAAATTTGTTATCGAAATCATATATATAATTATTTCTTTATACACTTATAAATACACCAATTTTTAACCAAAGGTTGTATGACACATATATTTCTTTGCTATTACCTAAATATGTGGAATTTATATTTTATTATAATTAGATAATAATAATGGATCTTTTGTGAAAAAAATTTGACCCAAATTAAGCAATATATAGACCTTCCTGACTACACTTTCTTTATTAAAGTGTGGTGTACCTGACGTTTCCTTTACTGGACTGACTTGGCTCGACCTGACATGACCTGACCTGACTTGACCTTAGCCGACCTGACCTGACCTGACTTGACCTTACCTGACCTGACACCACCTGACTTGACCGGACCTAACCTCACCTGCACTCACTTGACCTGACCTGACCTGACCCTAACCGACCCGACCCGACATGACCTGTCCCGACCCGACATGACCTGTCCCGACCCGACCCGACACGACCTGACCCAACCTGACCTGACCTGATTATAGTACATAGGTGAGATTTACTTTTAAACAGATTGAAGACCAATATAGAAGATTTAAGAATGTTTGAGATCCTCAGAACGTGCACTTGTAATCAAGTGTATTTGGATACGATGAATCGTAGCATCTGAATATAAGAGAAATCGTATAATATACGAATGTCATCAATTAAAATTTTAGTGATTTGATTAGAATTGTAATATTTTAAAGTTGGTACAGATGTGACGCGATGCTTAAATGTTTAAAAAAGCTTTTTCACGATGCTCTTCTCACTCAAAGTAAACACATCAAAGTATTCCTGTTTCCAGCACACCTAATATACTGTAAATAATTTTATATTTAAGGACAATTCGGCCTTTGTCACCACTACCTCTAAGGTTAGTGTGAGAAGCTCTCCACGAGATTTCCAGGAACACCCTGTCTAAGCTTTATCTCTTATCATCAACAGGGGGTTTCTTGTGTAGCTTTCAGCATTTGATTTTTTCTCTAAGTGGTTGGAATTAACATCGTTAGACTTTAGTGTGGGCATAGCATCTTGGCTTAAGTACTTCATCTCCTAAACTCACTTGATTCGTTGAGCCGGCAGGATCCTGTTAATAGGCATTCTAATATTTTAATGGCCTTTCTATCCTACTTGGGATATCCTTAAATCTTGGCGAGGGTTCCTCGACTTCTTGGCGAAGGTTCCTTCATAAATTTTTTGTCGTTGGGTTTTTCGGTCATATGCCTCAAAGAGTTCGTAATTCATAAGGGCATGGACGTGCCTTCCTTGGCTAGTTCGTCTGCCTGTTGTTTCCTTTGTGATGCTCCTGTGCCATAACTCATGTTGGTCACTTTGTTTTGACTTCACAGCTCTGTGGGGTTGTCAGGCAGTCCTATATAATATCGAACTTCATAAAACCTAGTGGCTTAAGAGTTGTTAAGCCATTAGAATATTCTACACTGACTGTTTCGCTTTTCCGACATTTCGAACTGGACTATTAATGTTTCCCTAGGCTTACTGAAATTTTGTCTATTATCATAATTCTACAGATTTCTGATCCAACCAAACAGCAACAATCTGTCTTAGAGCCTCCTGTGTACCAGCCTGTTCGTGTGTTACAGAAAGGCCGTTTTCATCTGTTTCCCCCCGCGGGTGTCTACATTGATATTTCCTTGAAATTTTACTTGAGGATCATGTTATCAATGTGCATTTTAGTGACTCTTCTACTTTTAACTTACTGTGCAAATTCTGATGCTCTGTTTCGTGCTGTGGTTTTACGTCTCCGACCTTGCTATTGCATAGCTATTGCCTGTCCACTACTAAGCGACCTCCTCATTGTATACATATGTGTAGTGCATATGTGACCAAAGAGCGTCCAACCTTGCTGCTAGAGTGTCCTTGGTGGCTCTCGGACAAGAAAACTTTTGTACGCCACTTACAGCCATATCGACAGCAACTGCTGCGTTTTCATTCAATACCACCTCAATGTGCTATCATGCATGTTAATACTATTGTGCGTAGTAAGGAATCTATAAGGGTACATTCCCTAGTTATTGCCACACACTGCTGCCTGTGCGACTTACTGCCACTAAGCAAGTTAAGATCCCACCAGTCTTCAGAACCCTTTTAAAAGAAAGTGTATGTTTGATAGATTACTTAGTGGCATTACAAACGCAAGTGTTTCTTTTGTAACCTTACTGCAAGTTTAGTGTAGAAGTGAGCTGTTACAAATTCACTTCATACTTACAAATGTTAAATGAGTGACGATTGGAACCTGTGAAGTCACTGATAAGTACAAATTGGAGATCCCAATTCATCACAATACAGTTTTCTGACCCGACGATAGTTTTTCTAACGAAGTTAGCGTCATCAAGGAGATGAGTAAGCTAAGTGATTCGCTTTGTTAGCGAAACGATCGTCAGGTCAGAAAACTGTATCGTGATGAATTGGGTTCTCCAAATTGTACAAATGTTAACTTACAGCAAGCTTCAATTTTAAAACGGATTAGAAAAGTTGTAAAATTTAAACTTACATTAGCAACTTATCGGCAAATGTATATATTATATATACAGCACAAGTGTGTAACTTGGAATAATTTTTATTAATCTACTACAGCTTTTTTTAAATGCACATTTCAGATGGTATTTTCAGTTACAATCTTTAAAGAAATATATATTATATAATTTGTGCCAAATGTCACTGATAATTTTTGTAAATGACAACCCCGACTATTTTTAAACTACATGTCAAAGCATACAAAACCACCAAATTTCAAATTTTTATTATAAATCTTGAGGAGTTGAAAGCGCGAAAAAATAATAGTGTAGACTAAAAGTTGTCTGAAGTAACTGGAAATGTTAAAAAATGAATTTCAATGATTCACCTTGACGAATAAAAATTTTCAATCTCCTGGTTTTCTACTACTTCACATGTAGGAACTTTAGAAATAGTCAACAGAAACCTAAACTGGATAATGAAGATGAATTTAAGAGTTCTTTACTTAGAGAATTATTTGAGATCCATAAGTAAGATTACATTTTATTAGCTCACAGCATCCAAAATCAAATGGACTGATTGAACGACTTTATTCTACTCTAGAACAGAAGTCTTTTTAATATCCAAAATGAATATAAAGAAGCTGCGATAATACTTACGGCCGAGATTTGACAATTGTTGGTTCGGGTAGTATGTTTTATGCCTGATACATATTTAGCTTGGTTACCGTTGATGTATGGTTTATTCATGTTGTATAAATCAATCTACGCGTGGCAGTTAACTACTCTGCCTGTCAGGCATTGGACTTTAACCACTAAGTCGTCTCAGCGCATGTCTTTGGGAGTTTATTTTTAATTTGGACAAAACTCTAAATAGTCTGTACCAAATTACTTAAAATTCAGAACATGGGTTTATTTGCACTATTTCTAGCCACATGTAAAGTCTCATTCCAGTTACTCTGACACTTACAAAAAGTTTTCCCCGATTTTACACCGGAAATAGTTAAGCATAAAGGCTGATTAACGAACTCGACTTCGGTTTTCGCCCAATCAAGATTTTTGCCAAGTTTGATTGAAATCACTTTATCACATATAACAATTTTAACGGACCTTGGTTTTAAGTTCGAGGGACCCAAATTCGCGCTCATCTGAAGAACTGTTTTTAAAAGCTTTTCATCGTGACCTCTCTATTAGCGAATTTTTCGTAATGAAGAGCAAGCCAAGCATTTGGCTGGCATATAGCATGTTAATTTACATATCTAATAACCAGTATATAATGGTTATTATATTACAAACACTAAGTATATTAATACTAAAAAATATTACGAGCAATAGTGTTTATACCTTAGAATTATACAGTTTTAGCCGTAGTAATATTAACAATAAAAAAATATTAGTGAATTTTCTTAGAAAAAATTCACTAATGAGGAGATCTCGACTTTTGAATTTTAAATAAATTTCTTCAAATGAGCGCGATCTAGGACCCCTAGAACCCATATCCGGGGTCAGTTTTAATTTTTATATATATATATATATATATAACTCACCGATAACTCAAAAAATCATGGACCCATTTTGATAAAATTTAGGATGTGCCTTCCTTTTGTAAGTGGCTTGGATAAGTTCGTTATCCAGAAAAATCGGACCAGGTTTTCAAGGAAAATTTTGGGTTTTCTTTCGAAAAAAAAATTTATCTCAAAAAATAGGAAAGCTATGGTAACCAAATTTGGTACGTAAGTTTACGACATTAAAAGGAAACTATATACCAAAATCTATATTTCTATGTTAAAAGAAAAAAAAGTTATAAAAAAAATATTTCTTGCCAGATCATTTCTATGAAAATTCACTACCATAACGCACTTGCTGCGTCCAGACTTTTTTTACTTAGTCTAGTCATATTGGATCAAATATTTCAGTATAGGTGTTAAGTTACCAATTATTTTCACGCTTTATAATAACGTAAGAAATGAGATATGTCTTCTTGGTGAAATAAGTGTAGTAATTAAATATTTAACAGACAAATTAAATGCCACAAGTGGCCGGAGAAATGATAGATCTTATTACATTTTGCATGAAAGTCAGCTGCATGTGCAACAGTTAATAAAAATGCAGTACAGTACAGTCATATGATATTACACAAAAATTTGATAACACAGTTCAAGATGTTAAGCAGAAACAAATATTCTTAAAATCAAGAATAATCCAGTTAAATAAAATGACTAAAACTGTGGCTACCCATCAAAATGTTCTTTTTGCTAAGGGCTTGTATAATCAATTAATCATGATGTAACAACATTATATTTAACTTACTAAATTCCCTTACTTTTTGTAAACTCAATACTATTCATCCTAACGTAATGAAACCTCATGATTTATTTTTAGATTTACAAAAGATATCCTCATTTTATAACGAAAAATTTCCTTGTGAATTACATTACGAAGCCATATTAAATTTTGAAGCTATTATGAACATTACTTGTAAATTAGAAGGTGATATAATACAGTGTTTTCTCTTTGTATCGATTGACTATGAGAAAATATTTAAACTTCATTGTTTGCAATTCCTATTCCAATTCAAACAAAATGCGAATCAGAATTCATAACAATAATTCCTGATTCCAAATATTTACTAAAATCAATTAAAAACCTCAATAATAATAATAAAATTGTTTTTTTAATGTTTTTTGTGTTTTTAATTGTAAATGTGAAAGGAGTGCCCTGGGATCGAACCCAGTATCCTTCGGTTCAGAGGCTCTAATAAAATTGTAAAGGCTCTCAGCGACATATGTACCGAAGATAAAACATTTCACTGCTCGGACAAAATCATCATTAAGAGTTCAATTTTTTCTATTTCAGTTAAAGCTTCCATTTTAATTTCAGTTAACTGAGGCGTACGCTTTTTTTAGTGCTTAAGAACATTTGACAAAAACTGTCAAATATATCATTGCAGATAAGGCACTTAGCAACATTACAAATGAAACGACTTATCATCATAGTTTCAGTGTATTCAAGTGACTGAATTCAATTTGAGTACATGAATATCCATTGTGACGAAGAAAGAATAAACAACTTCAAGCTTACATCACTAAGTTTATCTCTTAAATGCTTAGTAGAATTTTCTAAATATACAGGCTGTTCCACTTAAAATAACAAAGTTGGTACTATTCTCAGTCACCCTGTATAGTCACACATACTTTTTTACTTGTCAAACGTGTATTGAACTTAAATACATCAATGTACCAAGTGTTAAAAAATATATTTCATAGTTTTTTAAATATTAACAATTTTAGAAAATTGTTTTTAACAGCCACTTTTTCAGTAGTGAATGAAGATAGGAAAAAAATTCCAAATACAATTAGACCGTAAATTAGATGTATATTTAGAAAACGCAAAAACATACTGGGTGTTCTATTTCAAATAAAAATTGGCGTATTATTTCTGAGCCACATACTTTTTTTACTTGTCAACCGAGTATTAAATTTAAGTACATCAATATACCAAATGTCAAAAAAATATCTTTAGTAGTTTTTGAAATATTGGCAACATTTCACACTTTTTTTACACCCTGTATAATAAATAATAGTGCAGATCAAGTTGTTTGTTTATCTAAGACATCTGTATTTTATATTGTACAACTGCTGCAGGGGTTCTTCTGTTTAATAAAATGATTTGGCTATTAGGACCTCTTTTAAAATAGTATTAGACACAGTCATTTTTGTTTACGTTTAACTCTAAATATGTGTATTCTGCTTCTTTCCATTTTCCATTACGTACTAACTTTGAAGCTAATTTTTGTAACTATCTAATTACGCTATTAGGAAATCAGTCTGACCAGAACACCTATAAATTATTCTTAAATTGATTTTTTCAATTATTTTAATGTATCTACTGTTCTTATACCTTTTGTCTATACTGATACCTAAAGCATATGTTAAAAAACATGCATTATATACAGGGTGTGCCTATTAGAACTTCTCACCTGGAAAATATCAGAATTAAAAAAAGAAAAGAGAAAAAGAAGCCGAGACACGTCGACTTTGTTTTCAAGCGAGACACATGGTGGCGTACGTTTTGGTGTCTTGGAACCTACGCCTTAGACAGGGGCGTAAATGTACTCTTAAATTTTTAATGGCACCTTATGTTGAGTGACACCTGATTTTAAAGCTTTTTCAATTATGCTCACGACAACGTACGACTTTTTAATTTTTTGTTTGGATATGGCAATAAAATCATCAATTAAAAAGTAAGACATTAATTAATGAAATAATTTTATTTATTTAAATGTTAAAATGATTTCCCCCTCCCACTTCTATAAAAATTTTGCTTCACTTTCGAACGAACATTTCGAAGCATTTCGGTCGTTATCCGACGACATTCTTCAACAATTCGCTGAGGAAGTTCCTCGGGTGTGTTTGGTCGTGTTGTATAAATTTTCCGCTTCAAATGTTTCATTAGAAAAAAGTCTAAGGGGTTAAATCTGACAATCTGGGAGGCTACTCAATTGAACCTCTGCGTTCTATCTAGCGATTAGGAAAGTTCTGATTAAGAAAATCATGCACAGTTGCGGCATAATGTGGTGGAGCACCATCTTGCTGAAAACACACATCCCCATCTGCCGAAGCGCTGTCATTTTCCAGTACTTACACAATCGTCAGGTGGATATGCGTTTATAGTAGATCCAGATACATGTTTCCATCCAGATTTCCCGGTAGGAATAAAAGACACTATGAGGTGGTCTCCCAGTATGCCCGCCCAAACATTCACTTTCCCGGATGCTGCCTATGAGTTTCACGTAATATTCTTGGATTTTCAACACTACAGGGGCGGCAAATATGTTGGCTTGACCATCTGGTTGAACCGTACATTCATTAGAAAAACAGATTTGGTACAGGAAGGTTGGATTCCTTCTGATACGATCACTTATTAACCAAATTAGTTTTGTATGGCTGATACTTATTACTTTCTAAAATTCGGCGGCAACTAGCTACAAAAATTCCTGAAGTACTGGCAAGTTTTCAGAGACTCCAATTTGGTTCCATTGCGATCTACTCGATTACCCTCATTGTGTACGACCTGCTCACATTTATAGATTAAATCCAGGACCTACTGGTGCAAAGTGTTTTTCTCGGGATGACGATCATTAAAAATATGTGCTGCCTGTCGTGCACTGTTTTACTCTTGTAGAACAACCTAATTATTTCCACTTTTTCAGCAACTGTATACATTATTTTCACGAATTGGAATACAATCGACTTTATGATGATTTTACGGAATGCTTACTTGTCTCGTTCAAAGCAAAACAGGCAAAAAAGTTAAATTGATAAAGTTTATTGAGAAAAATCATAACATAAAATATTTTTATCAAGACACTTTGAAAAAAAGTCGTCATATAACGCCCCAAATGCTTTAAAATATTCGTTCGGAAGTGGAGCAAAGAGTTTATAATTGTATGGAAGTGGAGGGAAAATAATTTGAGCATTCAATTAAATAACAATTCTTTATTCACTGATATTTTGTCTTATTCTTTAATTGATGATTTTATTGCCACATCGAAACCAAAATTTAAATCCTCCTATGTTGTTGTGAGCAAAATTAAGAAAGCTTTAAATTAAGGTGCAACTCAATATAGGGTGCCATTTGAAATTGAAGAGTACTTCACGCCCCTGACTAAAGAGTAGGTTTCAAGACACCAAACGCGATCGTGTGTCTGACTTGAAAACAAAATCGTCGTGTCTCAGCTTTTTTATCTTTTTTTTTAAATTACGTTATTTTCCAGGTGGGAAGTTTTAATTGGCACACCCTGTATATGATTAACACACACCTGCATGCAGGTAAACAAAGGTAGTAATGAATACAAATTTCTATTTTTTATGTTTCTGCGTATTTAAGTATCGTTTTTTCAATTTTAAGTGATTAATTAAACAAAAAAATTAGCAACATTAGATTAATTGCAAAACAGTTCCAATTTAAAAAATGTAGTAAACTCATTGCTTTGGTCTTGCTAGAAGTAACAGCGAATTTTTGAAGTACAAAAAGCAATTCACAATGTTCCTGCATTAATTAGTAAGTATTGCACAAATTAGACAAATTGTTTAATAGCAGAATAAAAGAGCAACACCAACCTCCTCACTCCTAGATTTTTGTAGCGCAATAATTTAGAAGTATAAAAACTAAAAGTACTTTTTATACTTCTAAATTATTGCGCTACAAAAATCTAGGAGTGAGGAGGTTGGTGTTGCTATTTTATTTTGCTATTAATTCCCAAACTTAATATTTCCAGCATTATTTTTGACACGTTTCCTTGCACCTGCAAGACTAAAAACTAAAGTTGAACATGAAATAAATAAATATGAGTATCAACGCCAGTACACTGTTGTCACATGTTGTGGTTCAAGACTATGCGGAAAAAACACATTCTACATAGACAAATGGTTCAACACACACGCCCCCTGACGACTAAACGCCTGAACTGAAATTTAAAGATTTCCATCAAATCTGACCCAACTGCGTATTTTACCAGATGAACACTAGCAGGTCCTCGCATCGTTTTATCATGATAAACACACCTAAACCATTTATATGGCTTAGGATTGTACGATTACTGTATATATATATATATATATATATATATATATATATATATATATATATATATATATATATATATATATATATATATATAAGAGTAGATATAGATGGGTCCATCTAAGCCCATGTGATGAGGCCGGTGAGGCCACCGGCCTCGTCACTACTGCGCCTCCGTGTGACATCAGGGAAAAACAAGATGGTGGATGGATAGAGAGAGAAAAGATATTTTTAATGAGATGACGTAATTCTAGACGGCGGCCTAGGTGAAAAATCTGGGAAAGCTGAATTCTTCAAAGATATTTTGACTAACCTATCAAAATAAGATAGCCCACCGTTCTGATTCTTGTGAAAATGACACATAACAAATATGTCTGACAGCGCAGGCGCAAACAAACTTTTTTTATTTGTATGGTTAGACACCGTACTCGTCTCGACGAGTGGAATTCAAGTATGACATTTGCGCATGCATAAACCGAAAATTTTGAGTTTTCAAGTGGGAGAACACATGTGGGGTATCATTCCATTCGTCTCGATGAGGGGAGATAAAATATTTATTTATTTTATATATTTATATATGTATTATATATATATATATATATATATATATATATATATATATATATATATATATATATATATATATATATATATATATATATATATATATATTGTAATATCACCCAACCCTTTTTATTTTTACAAAAAATACCTATTGCATATTGATAGACGTATGGTATACAAAGGCTACATCATATATTGTAATGCCCAATTTAAACACTCTGTATTTTAAAGAAAAGGCATACTAGTCTGGTTTGCAATGTTGAATTTTATGCAATTAAATCCCTGACTCCTTAAAATTACTACGGGTGACCTGAAATGTATTCACTTACCTTACCTTAAAGGCCTCTACACTTGCTTAGTGAGAATGACTAATTTTCTGGGCTACCAGGATAAATATTAAGCCGTGATAATCTAGGGCTAGGACCAGGTTGTGTTTGTTCAGGCTATGGGTTGGAACATTGTGAGAAAAACGCTATAATTCGTAAACACTTAATTTATTTGACAATGTTTCCATTTTGACCTATTCAGTGAAACGGGCAAGAAAGCACAGACATCTAGGCACCTTTCGCTACGAAAAATCACACGGCTGGGGTTAATCTCAAACATATAGGGAGTGCACTAGCATAAAGAATTTGGATCGCTTGGAGGGTTGATGACTTGGTGTGTATCGAAATCCCCGATGTCAATCTTCAGTATCCACAGTGGCGTAGAATAAAAGATTGATATTTCATTGCAATATTCATTGTTTAGATTTTGCTGGTTTCATGGTTCACATTTCAGTTTTGGTTTGTCTTTGCTTTATTACTGTGGGACTGATTGAGCAACACCGCAGAACAGGACACCACACCCAGGCATATATTTGAGGCTTACCGACACTTTCCTCTACGTCTCTCCTATGGTTATTGATCACTAGGAAATGACGCACGGCGCATTTGGGTTGCCATAGTTAAGGTTTTCACGAGCCCTTCTTTGACTATAGCCTCAATTAGAGGTCTTTGATTTTCGGAGGTTTGGCAAGTCAAGAAGTAGAATGTTCACCCAAATACCGCTTGCAAATTATCTTGTTTATGACCTGTAGGCTGTACGAGACGCAAGGGAAAGGTATCATTGTCATTCAGGCCAGATCAGATGTTTACTCACTAAGCGGAAACGAAAACAAACCTACTATTACTTCACCCAACATTATGACGTATATCGCAAGGCTTTCAACTAAATACTGACCTTCAGGTTGCCCTATCACAGCACTCATGCCGAATTTTTATATATATATATATATATATATATATATATATATATATATATATATATATTATATATATATATATATATATATATATATATATATATATATATATATATATATATATATATATATATATATATATATATATCGCGAAGCCTTCAGGGCTGGCCTGACATCTCAGGTCTTTTATTTCGGAAATTGGCACTTCATAGGGCGAGACTTCACCTGAATGTCATTCTAGACATCAAGAGAATAATTAGATAAATTTGTTAGAACACCGGGGGAAGTACTTCATTTACTTTTTGTTCCTTTCCTTTCTTTTCCGAACTGTCCATAGCACACCACATACTCTCACATTTCAAATTTCAGTTTATTACACAAAGGGGAGCCAAGATGTCTGTTTCAGGTACAAAATGATTTCATCCGGTAACATACAAAACAATGAGATTCCTAACTTCGAGTTTCAGTTTCAAAGTGCATTAGAATGGTGCCACATGTTTTGACTTCAAGTTTCACAATTCAATATTAAATTATTTTATAAAGAGCTGCATAATAATGGTTTCATGATTAATATTTAAATTATATCATAAGGAACTACGTAATTCTCGTTTTACGATTTAGATTTAAATTACATTATAAAAAGCTGCATACTTTTGGTTTCATGATCCAGAATTAAATTATATTATGAGGGGCTACATAATTCTGGTTTCACGATTTATATTTAAATCATATTATAAAAAGCTGCATACCTCTGGTTTCACAATTCAAATCTAAATTATATTATACAGAGCTACGCAATCATAGTTTCACGATAAATATTTAAACTATATCATAAGGAACTGCGTAACTCTGGTTTCACGATGTAGATTTAAATTATATTATAAAAAGCTGCATATTTCTGGTTTCACAATTCAAATTTAAATTATATTATACAGAGCCACGCAATCAGAGTCTCTTGATAAATATTTAAACTATATCATAAGGAACTACGTAATTCTGGTTTCACGATTTAGATTTAAATTATATTATAAAAAGCTGCATATTTCTGGTTTCACAAGTCAAATTCAAATTATATTATATAGAGCCACGCAATCATAGTCTCACGATAAATATTTAAACTATATCATAAGGAACTACGGAATTCTGGTTTCACGATTTAGATTTAAATTATATTATAAAAAGCTACATACTTCTTGTTTCATAATTAACATTTAAACTATATCATAAGGAGCTACGCAATTCTGGTTTCACAGTTTAGATTTAAATTATATTATAAAAAGCTACATACTTCTTGTTTCATGATTAATAGTTAAACTATATCATAAGGAGCTACGCAATTCTGGTTTCACGATTTAGATTTAAATTATATTATAAAAAGCTTAATCCTTCTGGTTTCACAATTCAAATTTAAATTATATTATACAGAGCTACGCAATTCTAGTTTTATGATAAATATCTAAACTATATCATAAGGAACTACGCAATTCTGGTTACACGATTTATATTTAAATTATATTATAAAAAGCTACATCCTTCTGGTTTCACAATTCAAATCTAAATTATGTTATACAGAGCCACGAAATCATTGTCTCAGTCTAAGTATCATTAAATTTGGCAACTTTCGGAGGCGGAAGTAATTTCTTTAAATAATACACAAATAAATTAAGATTCCAGGCTTCGCGTTTCAGTTTAAATATATCAAATTTCACAACACTTCACTGCACAAAATAATATATTTATACAATATAAACAAACAAAATTCCAAATTTCAAGTTTAGTTTAAATACATTAACTTTGGCAACGCCTAAATGCTCAGGTATTCTCTCTACACTATATGCAAACAAAAATAAAATTCCAGCCTTCGAGTTTAGTTCAAATAAAAGAATTTGTCAACATTTAAACGCACGAATGATTTCCCTACAATAATATGCAGGGGGGGAGATCCTTGTCTGCGCGCGAGATTATGGCGTTCAGTGCTTGCCACAGGTCTTCTTCGTTAGTTAGGGAGGATGTTTGGACCGCGATATTACCAGCAGATTTCCCCTGTTTCCACACTCGCGCGCGTGTCTGGCGCTTAGCGTTTACTGCAGGTTCTTTCCACTACTGATGAAGAACGTTTGAAAAGATGCGATATTACCAGCAGATTTCCCCTGTCTCCGCATTCGCGCTCGCGTGTCTGGCGCTTAATGCTTACTGCAAGTTTTTTCAGCTGGTCAGGGAGGATGTTAAAGAAACCTCGATATTACCAGCAGATTTCCCTTGTTTCAGCATTCGCGCTCGCTTCTCGGGCGCTTAATGCTTACTGCAAGTTTTTTCAGCTGGTCAGGGAGGAGGTTAAAAAAACTGCGTTATTACCAGCAGATTTCCCTTGTTTCAGCATTCGCGCTCGCTTCTCTGGCGCTTAATGCTTACTGCAAGTTTTTTTTCAGCTGGTCAGGGAGGGCGTTAAAAAAACTGCGATATTACCAGCAGATTTCCCTTGTTTCAGCATTAGCGCTAGTTTCTCTGGCGCTTAATGCTTACTACAAGTTATTTTCAGCTGGTCAGGTGGGATTGGGGAGATCAGACCGTTTGAAAGCTCAAACTAGATCTCCCTGCCTATACAAATCCACGTTTCTTTTATATGAATTCGCTCCGCCTCCGCGTGGGAACAATGAAAAACAGACATAGTCGTTATGGTCGATGAGATATCAACTATGTACACAATTATCGACCTAATGCTGCGTACGTGCCACCTTACACGGCCTGATCACATACCCCACACAAGCAAAACTTTATGGATACTGCAATACATTGTAATATGTTCTGTTTTAATTAAAACTTAACTTTACTAATCAATTACTCCACTTATGACAATTATTCTGTGAGTGTACCTGTGCATCACTGCCATGTTAGTTGCCCTTTTATTTCTATCGGTACATGTACACAAGTTACATTATTACAGGTACTTTTTAGTTACCGAACAGTAGTGGTAATCTAAATACAATTTAGAAATAATACAAAAATATGTATTTGTGCCGGGTACGCGATATTACGTTAAACATTATATATATATATATATATATATATATATATATATATATATATATATATATATATATATATATATATATATATATATATATTTTAAACAGTGCCGAATTATTCTGGCAATTCCCTTTCAAATTGCATACGAAATATGGTGTGCATCTTTTATATACCTGCTTGCCACGAACCTGCAAATAAAATATATTTATGTCTGCCGGTTTAAAAATTCGCATATACAACTGGCAATTAACTCACAATACCGTTTGTAAGGTGGACACTTGATTTTTACTTTACAACATATTAAGTTTACTTAAAATTTAATCAGCCACGAGATTTTCTATGCAAAGCATGTGTAACAATTACCCTAGTTAAAACAAAAACGACTGCAGATAAAATAAGACGAGAATACGCAAATACATATTTTTTTGCGAGTCGCCTGACATCTATTTCTAATTAATTACCTTACTTCACAAGGAATAGTGTACATAATTATTATATTCATAACTTGCATTGATTATTGCATATTGGTGGCATGAAGGTTTACATTTCATTGTCAATTCCTTATCTGTTTTGTTTTTATGTAGCGATGCTCGATCTAGATGACACAGGAATAAGAATTTCTCACGATATTAGGGTGTCTGTTTCTGCTTAAAAAACCTCTCAAACTCTTGAGATATAAGTACAAATATACCCATCGACACTCCCTTTGTCATGTTCTTTCAAGAATAATCAGACCCAGAATAATAAATTATCGTATCTGCAGGAGAGGACCGTGTCACCTAAAGCATGGCATTCTCAATATGAGTTTACGTGAAACAACCCCTTTTTCTTTAAATTACTCCGTCTAGATCGAGCACCAGCTGTAGCTTAATTTCTATTTTATACGGGGCGTAGCAAATACAAAGATATAAACTTTCAATCAGCATTGCACTTGTGGTATGAGAATTATGTATCGAAATTATTTATAAAAAATTTAGATGCCAAAGAAATTACGAAAACTTGCAAAATAAGTGGTGAAGGGTCAAAAAGAAATGTTTACTGACAAAAGTTAACTGCTAATATACCAGGACCTTATAATATATATATATATATATATATATATATATATATATATATATATATATATATATATATATATATATATATATATATATAGGGGAGGGTGGGCCACAGTGAGACAAAAAATACATATTTCAAAATAAAGAGTTTTATTTTATTTATATCATCAAAACAAATGAACAGATATATATGTTTATATTTTAAGAACAAATTGTAGACTATACAGTTGTTGAAATGCGGCAATAAAAATGGCAGCAATTTTTAAAAAAATAATATTTCTGTCTCACTGTGGCCCGAGGTAAGGGGTACAATGAGACTACCTAAAAATATTACTGTTTTGACAGTTTTAATATAGAACAAATATAAAATCATTTGAAATACAACAGTAAATTAAACGTAAGAGGTATCAAACTAAAAAAATACACAATAACACTTTCAGCGGATTTCCAAAGTGTCCAGATTGACAGAAAATTTAATTAAACGACCTTGTCGCTTGGTGCGTCCAGTAGGCTGCGGAGGTGGCAAAATCGCTTTAATGTCAGATAAGTGAACAAAAAATCAGGAATAATTGGAAAAATGAAACTATCTAAACATTTTGTACTTCTTCTCAGATAGCTCACCTCAATCTCACTTTTGTTGTCAATAACCTTGGCTATGTAGTAAATTTTCTTTTTAGTAGAAAACTCCACTAGAATAAAATCTCCTACATCTGGGTTTTTGGACAACGGCTCCAAATTAATTTCATTTTCTGTTTCTGACATGTCAAAATCATCATCATTATCCGTCTCTACCTGCAAACTACCTTCACTCTCTGATTCGGATGACTGTAGTTCTTTCAATCTATTTTTCTTCTGTTTGAGACCAGACTTCTTCAGTGAATTTCTTCTAAGTTTTTCTCTTTCTTTTACTTTTATAACTAACAATTCAGGTGTGTCAGTCATTATGGCACTTTTTCCTTTAGTTCGCCTCTTCCTTTCTAGTTTCAGTTCCTTGGCTTTTGGAAAACCAACTAATTCTTCTGGAGTAATGAATCTTTTAGAAGGTGGTGTAGTGGGAGTAGGCGTGACAGATCGATTGGGCTCATCGTCTGAAGCATGACTTGGTCCGGTAACAGGTTGATTATTGGGCTCTGGAGGCCGTCTTAAGTTTCTATTCGTCACTTCACTACAGAGAAAGTCATCATCTGTAAAAATGTTTCGATCATATGGATAGATGCCTGTTTTTCTAAATCCGGCTATAATATTTTTTGGTGTCATGGACCGTTGGAAAGCTTGGCCCACACATCCCGCTATCCCATAGATATTCAAAGGCACTCCGGGATGATTTAAAAGCCAAATATCTACAGCGGCAGTATAAAAAGCTTTAAATGAATAAAAAACTGTGACATCTAATGGTTGAAGCTTATTAGAGCAGTTAGGTGGCAAAGTCACAATTGTGACTCCATTCTCTTTGGCTAGAGTTATACTTTGGACAGACAAATGACTTTCGTGATTATCCATCACTAATATACAAGGATTCTCTAGAGAACTTGCACTCTTTTTGATGAAGTGCTTGAATGTTTCAACGAATAATTCTGTGTTCATCCATCCAGAAGGATTTGCTAAGCCTGGTGGAGCCCCAATTAACATATGTTCTGTAAATTTTTTTCTTGGAAAAATCATTACTGGAGCAAGGCTATTCCCAGCTGCATTTATGAAACAGCACGTGGTAACTAGGGTTCCTCGTTCACCACTAGTAGCTTTATTGACTTGCTTCGTCCCTTTTTTTGCGATGATCTTTTTTGGTTTATGGACAGTTGTTGCCGTCTCGTCCAAGTTATAAATCCTTGAAGGGTCTCGAAGTTTTTCAGACCTCTCCATAATTGCATAAAGGTTATCAAAGAACTTTGAAATATTATGTCGGTTGAAAGAAGTTGCTCTGGATAAGCTGCAACCCTCGGGCTGCCTGATGCTGAATATGGGGTGTATTTTCATGAATGAACTAAGCCAGTCGACTCCGGCTAATTTGTTTCTCCTCCAACTCTCTGGAATAGGTTTGGAATTGGCTGTAGCTAGCTCATAAGCCAAAGCGCGAACATTTTTGGTGGATTTTCCATAACACATTTTCGAACATTCCAGAAAATAATAACACAAACTTTGTTCTTCTGCCTTAGAGAATATTTGACGGGAATTGTATTTAGGGGTCGTTCTAATTTTGCTTTCAGGTTGATCTTTCTGTCTCTTAACATATCGTGCTAAAGTTTGAAATTTAACACCATTCCGTTCAGCTGCTTCACGTAGTGACAATCTTTCTACAATCACCTGCCTAACAGCACTTTTCATTTGTTCCTCTGTGAAATTTCCTTTTTCAGTCTTTCTTTTTCTTCCTCTGGACATGATGCTAGCTATTTCAGGGAAAAAACAAGCTTTGTTAAAAAATCTTTAAATTTCTAAGTACCTACATTTAACACGGATTCATGGACCACAATAAGACAAGTCTCATTGTGGCCCACTAAATTGTGTCTCATTGTGGCCCTAACGCAAGTCGGAATAAAATGGTTCACATTTTACTTAAAAGCGAAATTAACTCAACATAACCTAGCGCGTGATGATAAAAAAAACTTGCAGTAATTACTAAATAAAACGGCGAAAACTTAAGGCAATAGATACCACAGTTATTACATGCTAAATTGAGTATATGGAAAAAGATTACATACCCAAAATTCGAAAAGCAAATAACAATGTCGTATGTGCTGTGAACTGCCGGTAAGTTGGATAGAAAATGAATCATGGCAAACTTGAACTTCTGTTAAAAAGGCAGAGAAAAAAGCGCGCGCATTTGAAATTTAAACAATTTGTCTCATTGTACCCCGCGTCTTATTGTGGCCCACCCTCCCCTATATATATATATATATATATATATATATATATATATATATATATATATATATATATATATATATATATATATTAAAAAATGGGGGGTCACTTCGCTTCACGGAAGCATGTCAAGCAAGATGGTGGCAACTAGATTATAGCAGCAAGGGGCACGCGGGAACAGCTGAAATCCTGTCAAGACTTGCATGTGACCTCGCTAGACTGACAAGTGTTAACGTTTCTACGCTTATTTCCTGTCAGCGTTCCTTAGGTTGATGAAAATAGCGTATAATAAAACTGATTTAAATACAGTCAATTTATTGGGATTAAATCACAAAATTTACATATTAACTTATTACACAATAGCTCTTAAAATACCAGTTAGAGGTTTATATTCAAATAGATAATCAATAACTAAGCAGTAAGCTCTAGTTATATTTGGAAAATTGTCTTTACTCATGTTGATGTCCACCGTTGAACTTGATTGACTCATTCTGGTACTGACAATAGATTACAAATAGAGCTCGGTATTTAACCTCATCATAATTTAAGGGATGCTCTGACATGTTTTTATAACAAAAACTTTTTTGAAAATCTGTATACATCTGGTAGCGCTCAGCATATTTAGATTTGTCGAAATCCATATTAATAAGGTTAGCATTCTGAATTTAGAAACAATCGTAGATCTACCATACCAATGTTATCGAAAAAGTCACCTTTCTTGCTTACATTGTCTTTTCGATCTGTTTGAAATGCTATATTCACATATCTAGATCTTTCTAAGTTGGTTGCAGGTTTAACAGACCATACATCTTTATTAATGTTTCTGAGTCTCCCATTTGCGGTATGCGAGAAAGATAGATGTGTCTTTTGCAATTTTATCCATCAGTTCCAACTTCATTTTATCGTTTGGAAATACATGTTTTGCTTTTAAAAACCTGTTGGTTACAGTAATTTTTGATCTCGCTATACCAGTACTGTAATAGCTGTTGGCATCATTTCAAGCTTTTGTAAATCGGAGAGTATGTTTACCACAAAGAATTCCTTTAAAGCGATGGAAGAAACTGAAGAAGAACCAAATAAGTATGAGCATGTGAAACTTGTTGTCGTTTAAGTTGATATAATCTGACGATACATTCAGTCCAGCATTGCTCACAGATTTGGCTTAATTCTTGCTAAATAAAAGCAGGCTTTTGATGGTAGTTGTGGTGTATGGGTGTCGTACTCGTTCCATTTCCTTGTTATTTAATTCAAACAGAGCTGCTCCTCCATTATTTGACATATAACACTCACTATCAGCATTTTGTACTGCTAGAGGTTCCAGAGTACCTTCGATTATTAGAGCTGACTTGCCAGCATCTTGCTGATTGATGTTTATTTCGACTTCATCACTGTTACCAAATGATTTAGTTGGTAAATAGTAAGACCGAAGTTCCCCTCGATCGATAGAATCGTCAAACTCCGGGTTTTTGAATATTTATAGTTTTGATGACATGATAACCAAGACTTTTAAGGAATTCAATATTATCAGAACGAAGTGTACACTTTGAAGTTGTTGATTATACTAAACTTGTCTTGGTACATTCACTTGCTTTTATATCCTTAAATACTAGCATTCTAAGCAATCCCCACCTCTTCACCTTGAAAGTTTACAGGAACAGAATCTTGGTCCACCATGTCGATGCTTATATTTAAAATCTCTTGCTTGTTCACTGGTAGATAAATTAGATTCTTAGGTTCTATATCGATTGCATAGTCAGGATCAACCATCGGTGCAAACTCATATAATGTGTGTGAAGGTTTTCCGTTATAATATGAACCAGGCACAGCTGTCAGACAGCTGGCTGTCTAGCAACTGTCCAACAGGTGTCGTGTTAGACAGACAGCTGCCCAACAGCTGTCGTGATAGACAACTAACGATATATAGGTAGACAGACAACCAATTTAAAGCTACTACACCTTGAACCACCAAACAGTTGGTATCTCTTAGCACGTCCAACTAACAAGTGGTTTACATCAGGTCAGCAGGTTGTTTGAAATAAATAACTTTAGCAAGATGGAAGTGATGGGTAACCAAGAGAGAAAAATCAAGAAAAAGATTTTAGAACTTGCTGAAAACATTCTAAAAAACATTTAATGCTTACGCTTGGCAGAGCTGAGAATTATGAAGTCCTGCAACGTTTATATAAACCAATTGCCGAACCACTATGTGCATGGAACAGAAAGCTATCCAGGAGGGTGTTCCTAGTCGTGGAAAAGTATTTTAATATCATTTAACTTTATAATTAAAAAACAGTTATAGGAAAATTCGCTATCATAAATCAAAGTAATATCTTATGTAATTAAGTAGGTCACATAGAAATTATAATTATTGACATTAAAATCATCATATTACATGTTGACATAGATAATTGTGGAAAATATATTAAAGGCTAAGAGCGTGCACCAGGTACGATCCAACGTCAGCGTCGACGCACACAGAATCAAGGACAAGTACTGCAGCGCCGCTAGAACCGCCATCCGCCCTTCAGTAGTCAAGTAACAGTCGAGTAGTAGTAGCAGGCAAGTCAAGCCAGCAGTGAGTAACGGTATGCAAATGCAGAGTAGCTAAAGAACATTCACGCGACCGCGATTTCTTTAAATATTATTCGTATTAACCCTTAAAGAAAGCAATATTAATTTCTACTGTACCATTTAATCGATAATAAAGTATTAAGTTTAGACCACTGCTTTTAACGCCCCAAAACGAAATAGTAATCTTTATATGGTGGCGAGATTATTTACATGGTGTCGAAAACCGGGAAAGGGGCTCGGGACGCGAAAGTATAGTCGTAAAACGTGTAGTGAACGTAGAAGTGAATAAACAAAGTTTATAACGTTTGTGTAGTTAGAAAATAAAATTAAACGTGCTGCAAGAACGAGTTGCCGGTCGCAACTAACGAAGTTACTCAACAACGGTAAAGAAAAAATAGCTAACGTGGATGAACCCATCGAAGAACTCGTAATTCGAGACCGTATTAACGCCGCAAATGACAATTTTAATCGTGCTAATGAAACAGTGCTAACGTTGTTATCAGAAGAAGAGTATAAAAACGAGTTTGACAAGGTTGCTGAGTATCAAATCAAGTGGCATCTTTGATATCAAGGCTGCAGATAAGAAGTAAACAACCCAGTGAAGGCTTCATTTCTAGTCACACCTACATTAACGACAGCAACGATACCGAAAGAAGAGTAAACAAAGTCACGTCAAGCTTCATAAATTAGAACTTCGCAAATTTAACGGCGAGTTATCGGATTGGACCTTGTTCTGGGAACAATTCAGGACAGAAGTTCATGAAAATGAAGGTTTAGACGCTGTGGCCAAGTTTAGTTATCTGGAACACGCTTTAGTAGGAAAAGCTGCAACAACAATCAGTGGTCTAACGCCATCTGAAAAATCATATGATGTGATGAAATGTTAGACAGCTATATCCAAAGGCTTTTATCAATAACGTCTGTTAAAAGCAGGATCGATTGTGTTGGTTTGCGTGGGTTATATAATACAACGTCATCGATAAGCCGCAGTTTAGAATCCTAGGGAGTGAACGCAAACGAATATGGAATGATGGTAAAGTCCGTTATTCTCAACTCAATGCCGTACGCAATGAAAATCTAATATCACAAGAAACATCCCCATACAAATTCTGAAGAACCACCCAGTATCAATAAGCAAATTGAGCTTCTATTAGAATATTTAAAATTGGAAGTGAAGTCATTAGAAATATCGCAATCAACTTCAACGTCAAACGCATCAGCCATTTCTAAAAACGAAGAACGCGGGAAATATGAATTCCGAAGATTCACTGGTAAGCAAACGTCACCTTCACAGAAGGTATTTACTGCCGCTGGATTATTAGTGACAGTAAACAAGTGTGTTTTCTGCCAGTCAGAAGAACACAATTCTGAGAAGAACACAATTCTGCACTAAGCCCAACCATAATTCGAAAGAGTGTAGAAGTAAAATTATCTGTGAGATATGTAGATGCAGGCCCGCAACTTTAATGTCTGACCCGACCTACCTGAAGAGAGATGATAAAAAAGAAGGTAACGCAACAATAACAACAGCAAGTTTGTTTGCAGAAAACACCGAGAACAATGAACAAGTATTTTTACAAACTGTCAAGGCCTATTTGTATCCCATTGAAAACGTAAATAAAAACGCATTTATACGTTTTATTATTGGCGGAGGTTCACAGCTTACATACGTTAGAGAAAATGTGTCTCGTAAA
Source organism: Tillus elongatus (assembly GCA_964006375.1). NCBI lineage: Eukaryota > Metazoa > Arthropoda > Insecta > Coleoptera > Cleridae > Tillus > Tillus elongatus. Next base: position 45,251,556 of record OZ023270.1, on the reverse strand, counting down.
CTGGGACTTAAAATTCTAGGAACCCGTCGATTGTCTGTTATAACGTTTGGTTGTCAAGAACGAAAAATACCAAAACTTTACAATAAGGTTGAATTAAAGCTGATATCTTAATACAGCGATGAACAAGTTTCAATTGTTGCCGTAGAAGTACCTGAGATTTATTTGGAAACATTTAAAACGTCAAATATAAACCATCCCGTTATTAATACGTTAGATAAAGCTGATATTTCTATTGAAGATATACCGCACGTAAATGGTATAAGTTTATTAATTGGAGCCGATAATTATTGGAGAATAGCAACAGGCGAATTTATTCGTTTATCCGAAGATTTAACGGCAATAAATACAAAATTTGGATAGACCTTTCAAGGGCCAAATATTAAGGCAAGAGAAGTAAACACAACGATTGTGTCTACATTACACGTGCAAGCATCCGACGAAAATAGAGACATGGAACAATTCGGGGACTTAGAAACGATCGGAATTTGTGATAAAAAAGCACAAAATGATTTCACAGGAAAATTCCTGATGCAAGATATTTCTAAGAAAAATGACCGCTATGAAGTATCGCTTCCCTGGAAAAACGACTGCCCATTAGATGATAACTTTGAAAGAGCATTAGCGCGAGTGAAAAGTTCAACGTTCAAGCTTGACAAAAGTTCTCGTTTGACAGAATATGACAACGCAGTTCGTGAATTAATTAATTAATCAATTAAATCGCTGAAGAAGCACCTATTGAAAGTGTGTCAGTGAAAACCTTCTACTTACCGCACAGACCAGTATATAGAGAAGATACAACGTCAAAAGTACGGATGCGTCGGCACACGCGACTGGATTATCGTCGTTAAACGATCTTCTTCATACAGGTGAAAATTTGGTACAAGATTTAATGCAACATTTATGGAAGCTGAAAATTGATTGGGATACCGAATTACCTTCCGAAGTTCATGTGATTTGGAAAAAATGGTGTAGTGATTTAAAAAATCTAACTTCTGTCACGATTCCTAGAAACATTACTTTAAATACTGATTCTACATTACAGTTGCATATTTTCTGCGAAGCCAGTAAAAGTGCATATGCTGCTGTGGCATGCGTCCGCGAAAAATTAAACGACAACGTAACTGTACAATTTTTAATTGCGAAAAATCGTATCGCGCCCTTAAAAACAAACGAATCCAATGACTTATCACTGCCAAAGCTAGAGTTAACGGCAGCTCAGTGCGCGTGTTGGTTAAAAGACTAAGTTGTTAAAAATGTGAATTTAAAATTCGAAAGTGTAAATATATGGAGCGATTCTAAAATATCCTTATATTGGATTACCGGTGATACCGCGAAATGGAAAACGTACGTATATAATCGAGTGTCAGAAATACAGACATTAACAGAAGACTCTGTTTGGCGATATTGTGTCGGAATTTTAAAACCTGGTGATTTATTAACGCAAGGTGTCCGCGCAAATGAACTTTTAAAATCTGAAAGTTGGCTTCACGGACCTGAATTTCTAACGCGAGCTGACTATAACTCATATAGTGATAATGATGACACTGATATGTATTTAAGTGAACTCGAACCTTTTACTACCAATTTAAGTGCAACGCGTTGTAAAAATATTACGCTGGAACCAATATTTCCAATAGACAATTATGAACGACTAGAAAGATGCATACGTGTTAACGCGTACGTGAAACGCATTTTTCGGAAAAATAAATGGCGTGAACGCCAACGAGTACTATCAAAAATTTGGAAGAAATGGTTAATCGACTATTTACAACAGTTAAGAAACGCTAATTTTAGACACGAACAGCTATTTATCAACGTACGAAAGATTCAAGGTGAATGACATCGCTTTGTTATACGATGGATACGCACCCGAGTTAACGTGGAAGATTGTGCGAATTAGCCAAGTTTACCATGGTAGAGATGGAAGAACCCGAGCCTGCGATGTCCAACATCCCAACGGAACATTACTTCGAAGGCCTATACAGTTCTCATACCCATTGAAACTTCCTACCGGTGCCCCCCGAGGATGTGGAAAATATATTAAAGGCTAAGAGCGTGCACCAGGTGCGATCCAACGTCAGCGTCGATGCACACAGAATCAAGGACAAGTACTGCAGCGTCGCTAGAACCGCCATCCGCCCTTCAGTAGTCAAGTAACAGTCGAGTGGTAGTAGCAGGCAAGTCAAGCCAGCAGTGAGTAACAGAGTAGCTAAAGAACATTCACGCGACCGCGATTCCTTTATATATTATTCGTAATAACCCTTAAAGAATGCAATATTAATTTCTACTGTAAATTTTAATCGATAATAAAATATTAAGTTTAGATCACTTCTTTTAACGCCCCAAAACGAAATAGTAATCTTTATATGGTGCCGAGATTATTTACAATAATAAACATGTTGGAATTGCAGATTGCAATACTAAAGAATTAATTTAATTTGTTAAACTTATAATGTAGAGGTTTAGTTTTAAATTCATTTAGTTAAATTCATTGTAAGAGTTGTTGATTTTTATTACTATTAAAATTTGTTAGATTGTTACCATGTCTGTATTATCCAATTTAAAAAAGTTATCCCAATTTATCCTCCGCTTCCTAAACATGGTCCATGCTTAAACATGGTTAGGTTAGGTTAGCCTTAATCAAATTGCCAAAAATAAAAATACCAATCTTCACAGGCAAATACAAGGAACGAACAGCATTCCAAGAACTAGTCCAGAAGGTAATATATTCCAAACTTGAGAATTTCCATACAAAAACAGCGTCAAGAAGCAAAGATGAAAAATATACAATTGAAGTACCATTCGAACACGAGGTACCAGAGGTAGAAGATGCCAGAGACGAGCAGGAAATATTTAATTTAAAATTGTATCTAGATTAGTTTCTATCTGAGCCGAATCAGCGGCGGAGATTGAAACATATGTAAGTGGACAAAACTATTTATGATTTTTTGCAACATCAATGATAAGTGAAAAGAAAAGAGGTACGAGATGTAGAAAAAGCCAGAGACGAGCAGGAAAAAGTTTCAATAGAAACGAAGGTAGAAAAGGTAGATTTTTATATGAAAAATGTTCAAACTGGAACGGAATCAAAGCAACAACCATCATTAGTTCAAACAAAACTCAATGAAATGTGCAAGTCAGGTAGATTCAATTGAAAAAGACGGTCCAGCAACAAATCACAGATTATTGCAGAATTGACAAAAGAATTTCAGAAAGAAAAAGTATTGCAGCTGCTAGCAGATGGGGCAGACAAGACTGGACGCCAAGGGAATATACAGTCAAATGGAAACTAGACTTAAAATATGCAGAAAAGGTAACAATAAGGGAAATATTATCGCCAATAGCCAAGTTATTTAACCCATTAGGGCGGCTATCGCCATTGGTAATCGAAGCCAATCTGAAAATTCCCAAACGATGGAAGAATCAACCGAGGTGTGACGAAGTAGTACCCGCTGCCAGGCAGAAGACAGGTATTCAGGTTAATCCGATAATCAATGGAATAGCAATACCAAGATGGGAAGAAACAACAACAAAAGTAAAAGTAAGAAATCATGGTTTCAACGATGCTTCTAAAGAAGAAATAACAGAGCAATTGATGAGTCAATTGCGAACAGCAAAAAGTACAACCACCCAGGTATTTACACACACGAGGGTGGAGCATGCAGGTCCAATTCAGGTACGAGCTAAAAAGGGCAGAGGGCACATATCATACAAGGGCCATCCAGCAATAATGGGAGGCTTACCAACAAAACAAACTCAGCAATATTTTTGGGACGCTGGGTACAAGGTCTATTTTCGCCAACGGAAGCATAGGTACAAATGGATATTTAAGAAGGAGAGAGTACACGTAGGGCACATGGTATTAACCAAACAATGGCCAATCCCAATCTCCAAGAATCTATATGTGTGTTCCCCAGCCATGGTAAGAAGCATGGAGAGCAACCACAACTGCATAATAGATGAGATATACCAGAGGGAATACAAAATTACGTATCCAATCCATCACCAGAAAGTCAGGTCGACAATCTGGAAGCAACTTTACACTAGAAACTCATGGATGTTCATCAACCCACGAGAATCTAAAATTGCAATCATATGTAATGGCCAAAAAGAAGAAGTTACGATGAAGCAGTATGGCATAATATCCATCTTCCAAAACTGTATCATCAAGACAAAAACTATGGTTCTAACCCCCAAGCAGATAGAGGGAGTGCCGATCATAGGTGGATTGGTGAAACCAGTGCCAACCAACTTTCAAAAGCCTTAATGAATCCAGTGACAATTCCCCAAGAAGCAGTCGTCAGCCCATATGATGATTTGGGGGACATCGCTCAGGAAGAACTACAAAAGGAGGACCATCTCCAAGGAATCCGATGGCGCACGGTCACGCATCATTCTATAATAACGAGCCTGGCCACCACAGAAACAGTAGCTATAGTAATTATAGCCACTATCTACATACTACGGAGGATTCAGAAGAAAACTAAGAAAAGGTCAGCACTGCCGAAGAAAAGAAGAACTGGTGTCAAGAAGGCCTACCCCGATGTCGAACCAATAGAGATGGCAGAGTTGAGGAGAGTACAAGAAACAGCGGATGATTCCTATAGCCCATACCTAGCCAGAGGAAGTGGTCCCTTGTTGACTCGGCAGTATATTCATGGAACAGATAGCTATCCAGGAGGGCGTTCCGAGTCGTGGAAAAATATTTTAATATCATTTAACTTTATAATTAAAAAACAGTTATAGGAAAATTCGCTATCATAAATCAAAGTAATATCTTATGTAATTAAGTAGGTCACATAGAAATTATAATTATTGACATTGCAATCATCATATTACAAGTTGACATCAATAATAAACATGATGGAATTGCAGATTGCAATACTGAAGAATGCTGACTAATGATGATTACGTATTGTTAGTAATGTAGTACAAGGAAATTTATAAAAAGTGGTGTTTGTAAATATTCAGAGCGATTTTGGTTTTTAATTTCATTTGTTAAACTAATAATGTAGAGATTTGGTTTTAAATTCATGTAGTTAAATTCATTGTAAGAGTTGTTGATTTTTATTATTATTAAAATTTGTTAAATCGTTACCATGCCTGTATTATCCAATTTAGAAAAGTTATACCAATTTATCCTCCGCTTCCTAATGACACTAAGTGAAATATCTAAAAATACTTCCAACACTTACTCGTCCACTTAAATCTAAAAATGCTGTAGAGGTGACTAAAGCTATGACTGATATTTTAGCTAATAGTACAGCTCAGTCTGATCTTGGCAAGGAGTTTTACAACTCCAAATTCAATGAAAAAATACATCAATCACTACAGCACTTATCGTGTAAAGAAGGCCGCAATAGTGGAAAGAGTCACACGTACCTTAAAAGAGAAAATATATAAAAACTTTAACTTGTTTAGTTCCTACCTGATGTCACAGATGCCTACAGCTCAACCATTCATCGAATAACTGGTGTAAAACCTAAAGATGCTAATAAGAAAAATGAAGCAGCCATTCGTTAAAGTCTACTCAAATATTAAAGTGTTTGATCAGAATAAATTCAAAGTGGGTTATGTTCTACGTACAAGTAAAGCACAAACTCAATTTAAAATGGGGTATACAACTCGTTGGTCAACAGAGTTATTCAAGATTGTTAGTGTCTATTTCACAAATCCAGTAACATACTTTCTTGAAGACGTGCAAGGAAAACCCATCAGTGGAGGGTTTTACGAGGAAGAACTAAAAAAGACTAAACAAACAGGTATCTATCTGATTGAACGCATCTTGAGGAAGAAAGGCAAGAAACTCTATGTACAATGGTTCGGCTTTAATAAATCTCATAATTCCTGGATATATTCAGATGATGTTAAATAAGCTTATATTTAATGAATTAAAGTCCTTAGAATAAAAAAAGGCTTTGTTAAAATAATTGTGTTATTATTTCTCCATATGACATATATACATAGACTAATACAATTAAAAATTATGACCTAAATCAATATCCTGAATATTCTTCCCCTGTGGTACATCTGCTATATGTAGATCGTTTCTCTTCGCCCTAAGGTATTTTACCTCGGTCTTTATTCTCTTCAAGATGTTCTGTGACTTTAGCATTTGTTTCTCGCATGTGCTGCACTTCATCTCCATTAATTTCACTTCAATTTACTTAGGGTATTCCCTGTATTTTTGATTAAATTCGCTTACAAAAAAATCAGAAATAATTTGGTTGCACTTTTCATAGAAATGATTAGATATATCCAACACGCTAAATTTAATATCAAATCTTTGCAAACATGTGTACCAGATATCGAGTTGTTTTCAGTCAGTGTTCCAGCAAAGTCCACCAAATATGTAGCGGTTGTTGATGTTACTTGAAATGTGACTCTAAATGTGACTTTAAGTTGTTGTTGTAAGCAATCAACTCTTTCGTTTTCATATTTTCCAACCCATGTCTCAATCTTTTCTCACCAGTTTTACCCAATTTTGTTGCATTGAAAAAAACAGTATTCTTATCGATACTTAAGTGAAAGTCTCCAAATAAACCATAGCAGAAGTTGTCTTTTAATTTGCTGGTACCACACATCACTTAATGTGGCCATGTAAACACACTACTTAACAGTTGGATACTCAAGAATAAGCTAAAGCACGTCTTACTTCTAAGACAACTGAATGTTTAATGAGCATGATAGTGTGTGGCCGACAATTTATATATGTTGGCACCGCTCCGACCTGAAACTATATTTATAAATATTTATTTCCAACCACATCAGATTCTCCAACATCCATTCGCTCTCGGCTTCTGCGAACTCCAAAGCTTTAGCGTAAATGTCCTCATTGAATTCTTGATATGTATTTTCAAAATTAGTTGAAACTGTAACATTTTTGTTTTTAGTATTGAATGATTTCATTTCTTTTCTATTTCGGTTTTGGAGTACATATAAGCCAATCAATCCTAGATTCATTTTAATTTTCTCATGCAGCTTCAATAAGATGAAACACTTTATGTCTTACTTCTTCCATAAACTGTTTAATTTCAATACCCTTTTCGTATATACGATATATTCTGTTTCGAAAAGATTGAGTTAACATATGCACTTGTTCAACTTGCCATGGCTCACATACTTTCGATTTGTGGGTTTCACTACGCAGATATCCAGAAAATGCACCGTTTTTCACTTGTAACGAGCATGACTCGCAGTATCTCACGGTAACTACAGGTGCTTAACTAATGAATTAAACATATACTCAGTTTATATATTTATTAAGGCACATATTTGCGACAGATATTTTAAAGTGAAATGTTGAATTTAACATAAAAGTATATTAACATAAATACAGTTAGACATATGAGAAAACCAGTTGATATAAATACAAAAATATAATTTGATGTGAACAGATTATAATCAGTTAATACAATAGTCATCCAATCAGATGTCTCACCAGGGGTACCATCCACAAACAGGAACATAATTTAATAACGCACCACTTTAGATTTGCTTTCGAACATGTTGTACATTGAATATTCGAGGAACTCATCGTTGTGCACATGTGGTGTTGGAAGATCGGACCGTTTCATGCAGTCGTCGTCATCAAAACAGATTCGCACTTCTTCTACATTTGGTGGTTTGTAAATATAAAACACATTTCGAGATAGTGCTGTCAGGATGATGAAAGTTGCTTTAAGATGAACCAATCTATATCGCGTGTATTTCTTTCAAGCGATCAAGTACTTGCTTCTTTGCAAAGTGTAAGCACTCTAACATACACACTCGGAATGGTGGTTTACAGTATTTTAACATAATATTTATAAGCTTCACCATTTCATCGTCACATTATAGGTCTTTTTTATTAACACATTTGAGAACATCAGCGACACAGTACAGGAAATCACTAAGTCGAATGTTAAATTTAAAATTAGTTAGAAACTTTAATCTTTCGTTGATCATTTTAACCAGATCTAGTAGTTGTTGAACTGTATCTTCGGTTTAATAAAAAGTAACAGAATCACCTGAGATTGATATGCCTTTACTGTTTAGTAATTTAATAGGTTTGACGGTACATATTCCAATATTTTCTGGTTCAATCGTATTACCTTTGGTAAAGTACTCTTCAGCTGCTTTTTCCAGTGTAAAAATAAAATAACATTTTGGTGACATCTGTACGGTGAAGTTTTTAGAACACTAAAAGATTTACTTTGTTCACCGTGAGACTTGTAATCGTATACCAGTATACCATATAGATGTTTTCCAAATTTGTGGAGGTCATCACAGCTTCAGAACTCAACATTTTCATTAAACCTTTGTCTCATCATTTTCACAGCCTCAAGTTTCACTTTATCTCTTGCTGCAACCTCCGCTTCTGGTGCCTTCTCCGCTGCAGCAACCTTCTCGTTGTTGTCGTCGTCTCCATCGTAAAAATATTTGTACTGGTTTTTTATTCTTCTTGTAAATACCTGAAGAACGGGTTACTTAAATCAGCTCCTGGTTAATATCGACCGAGTGATAATGCAAAGAACTGTGTGGAGCAGTAACCAGCTAAATATACGTCACACAATTCAACTATATGTCCACTTTCATAATCTTCACCTTCAGACTCGCGTTCATACATATAAGCTTGTTCTTGTATGTTCAGCACTAACTGTCTTAGTGTTAGGATATTCTCTTCATGAGATATTCTATTTTTACTCTTATACCACAACACACTGTTATACTGCATGCTGCTGCAGACTTCTGTGTGTTGCTAAAAGTGAACTCGCTAACAAAACAGATTTATGTGCGAGTTCTGACAGGAAATGAGATTATAAACGAAGTCAGCGTGAGCACTAGCCGAAAATGAATATTGATAATGAGTCTGCTGCGAGTTCTGACAGGAAATAAGAGTTGACACGAGGTCAACACACTGGCAGGAAATGACAATTAATGTGACTAGTCTAGCGAGGTCACATGCAAGGCTCGACAGGATTTCAGCTGTTCCCACGTGCAGCTTGCCCTTTGCTGTTAAAATCTCGTGTCAATCATCGTGCTTTATATGCTTTCGAGTTCCCGCACGTGGGGGGTCCCGAAAGCACCACCCATCTTTTACATATATATATATATATATATATATATATATATATATATATATATATATATATATATATATATATATATATATATATATATATATATATATATATATATATATATATATATATATATATCTCCTCTCATCGAAACGAGTGGAATGATACCCCACATGAGTTCTCTTACTTGAAAACTTAACATTTTCGATTTGCGCATGCGCAAAGGTTGAATTCCGCTCGTCGAGACGAGTACGGTAATACCTCACACATGGGTCTCTATCCATACAAATAAAAAAGTTGGTTTGTGCCTGCGCTGTCAGACATATTTGTTACGTGTCATTTTTACAAAAATCAAAATGGTGGGCTCTCTTATTTTGACAGGCTATATCTTTTAAAAATTCGACTTTACCAGACTTTTATCTACCGTCAGCCATCGTGGCCGCCATCTGGAACTACGTTATATCATTAAAAACCTCTTTTCTCTCTCTATCCTTCCACCAGATTCTTCGGTTCTGGCCGGCCATCTTGGATTACGTCACCTCAACTCAGCTATCTTTTCTCTCTCTATCCAACCTACCATCATGTTTTTTTCCCTGACGTCACACGCGCTCATCCATACTACTTATATATATATATATATATATATATATATATATATATATATATATATATATATATATATATATATATATATATAAGACATTTTTTCAAAAGTAGGGATCTCCTCATTAGTGAATTTTTTTAAAGAAAATTCACAAAAAATTCTAATAAAGAAATGAGTTGATGTTTGCCGATGTTTTAGTTGTACAATATCTACTTTATTACTGTTATTGTTCAGTTGTTTTATTGTTGGAGTTATCGTTATAACTATTATTGTTATAGGTTTATTCTATTCTCATGTTAAATCACATAAACGTTTTGAAACGTAATCTGTCATTTTTTATTTTATTCATATTTTTTAAGAATTTTTTGATCAAAACATCATAATATTGCAACACATTTTTATTTATGCTTGTCACTTATGGGTGTTAATTCAATTTTATTCCGTATGAGAAGGTTGTCAAGCAGCCAAACTAGTCACAGAAACGAAGAAAAAAGGCCAATTGCTCCGGTTTGCTTATACGCGCCGGCTACCTCCTTCTGTACAAAAAAAAAACATTTGTGTTTTGTAAAGCCATAGGGGTAATCTTTGCGTCTATATTTGCTATGGAACAGTTTGACTAGGGAGGCATAAGGTGATATAGACAGTCTGATAATTTTATTGTCTAATAGTTTTCTTGGTTTTGAATTTCTATTGAGATAAGATTTTACATGTACTAGTTCATCATTTTTCGTTCTTATTCGTGTTTAGAATTACTATTTTCATGGTAGAATATGTTTCGTAATTTTTTTTTATATTTTGATTTTACCCCGGCATTAAGATATTCTACTCTTCATTATTTGAAAAGGTTGGTCTTGTGTTATCGGTTCGTTCAGTTCATAATAGTGTTGTACAAGAGGTACTTTGATTCGTTGGTTAAAGTAAACTTCGACGTTGTCAGGCGTATTTTTTGTCATGAGAATTGAGCAAATAACCGAATGGGAAGTAGCTAAAGCCTCTTCTACGGTTACAGTATCGTGAGATAGTTGGGAAATCAGAACAGTTCCATTTTTTATGCTAACAGGAATTTTAATATTACATACATTTGTTTGAAGGCTTTAATAGTTTTAGGATTAAGTTCGAAATAAAATTGGACCTCTATCTTGCCTAATCTTATAGTCTGTTTTGTAATTGATATTTGGTATACATTTCTGTAAATGGGCTGAACCAGCAAATGCGTCGGAACGATCATGCCACTGCATGACATGAAAATCGAAGCGAAATTTCTTGCCATATTCTTGGAATATAGGGAAGTGAAGGTTATCAATACCTCTGGAAATTTTGCCAACATATTTCATGGCGAAGGGTTTTTGGTAAATATATTCGTTGAAAAATTCATAAGCTGGACCTGGATTCATGATGCTATCAGAAGCACCACTGACAATGAAAATTTGGAGTCCTAAAGAAGGAAGGCAGGGTAATTTAGGTTGCATAGTAGTATTATTAAGGTCTATTTTTATTGTGTTCCCGAGGCTATATGGTCAAAATCCTGATTTTCATCATACCTCTGGTTCATTAAATTTCTCATTATAAGGGTTTTCATCAGGTTGATATTCGTAATTATCCTGATAGAAGTAAACGGGTAAATTGATAGAGATTGACATAGAGGTTGTTTGATTAGTTCTTCTTCAGAAGACTTGAGAGTTAGGGGAATCATTCCTCTGTTGAGGAATTGGCCTTAAATTTGAAAGAAGTCGGTTTGGAAATGGTTGTCAGACGGTTGGTTATAGTTTTATTGGGACATTCTCCGGAAATTGAGGTAGAAGTCGTTTACTCTCTTATTAACCATAGGTCTTTATGTAAGCTTGATGTTTATCCTCAATTACTTTTAGAAAATTTGCTTACATCTGCTCGTTATCGATGCGTTGGGATTCGAGTACTGCTGTTTCTAAATTCGGGGTATGTGGGAGATGCAGGTGGCTATGATAGTGTTCAGCGATACTAATCTCAAAGGCAGTTGTTGGCTCAAAGGCTGCTGTTTCCTATTGTTGTTATTTATTCGTTTTTATAACATCGTCTGGGGTTTGTAGGGAAATATGTTCGTTTAACATTTTTAACTTGTCTTGTATGACGTTATATAAGTCAGTGGCAGTTGTTACCTCCTTAAAAGAAAAGCTCTAAGTACAAGAACCGTGGTATATCTGCTTGACCTCAGGTGGATATAGATCTGCTCAATGGTGAGGTCACAATTGACTATAACACCCTACCCTAAAGTAGCTATCTATCAGATTATCAAATTTATTAAGATTAGCAGCACTTTTTAGGAGGTTGACAGATCTGGATATAGTTTGATACTCACGTTCTCTTCCTTTGTTTGCTTCGCACTGCCCAGAGTCCCATATTTTTGGGCTCTCGAGACTAGTGCCGGGTTACATTGACATTTAGATAATATTTAGTAAGAAATAATTGTTTGCGCAGACATGAAAAGAAAGTAGATACTAGAGAGGGATTTCTCTTCAATTAAACAGATATTTTAATATAACAAAATATATACATTTATTCAGATAAATTAAATTTGGGATAGCAAACAAAATGAAATAAAAGGAATTTCAAGAGCAAGAAATTATTTATTTACATACATGTGTCAAAACAATAAGATAAATATAGTTGCATATTACTAAAATGTTACTGTTAATTACTTGGGGTACTGCTCAAAAATAAAAATAGACAGAAATGATTAGGTAAATTACTTGACGTTTGTAAATCAATTGCTAGGTATTCTAGTAAATTAACATGCCAGTTTTTTGAGTGAGGCTTAAAAAAAAAGAATATACAATCCTACATGAAAGTTCTACATTAATTATGAAAAATAAGAGATGTTAAAGAGAATCTATGGGTTAGATATTTTACAGACAAAATTTGCTAATTACAATAAAAAAAATTATAAAAACTATGTGTTTAAATTTACAAAATTGACAAAATCTTAGAGATTAAACAGAAAATTTATAGTTGTGCTGACAGCACCTCCCTAACATTGTTTAAGCTCAACTTGGTTACGTGATTTTGAAAGTTCAGGTTATTAAAACTTCAGATGTTAGATTTTGGCATTAAAATTCTGCTGAGTCAGAGAAAACATTTGTTTAGACTCACCAGTCCTTGGGTACTAAGTTACCTGATGACCCTGTGAAGATGTTTTCCAGGTGGGATCAATCATGTGTGCCTGACACAGATTCCAGACTCCAATAAGAGCGGAAAAACTGGGGAAAACAACTGGGACTTCCCATCGGAGATTGTTGGGCCGGTGGATGTATTGCTCCAATACTACAAGACCATTTGGCACCTATGTCGATGTTCTGAATTCGCATGATGAAATCTTTGCGAATCGCAATTAAAACGTGAATTTGCTTCAGTAAAAGTCACTGCCAATTTACTTAAGGTTCGATAATAACCAGGAATTCTTTCTAGTTACGGCAAGAAGTCAACCGCTTGGAACAAAGAACCACGAGTTCGCTAGCGTTTTTATGCTGAATACGATGTTTAATCAAACTCGAAATTAACTTGAATCACTCCGAACAATCACTGACAAGAATTACCAGGTGGTACAGATAACAGAAAGAACATTACAACCCCGTTTTAAGATAATTTAATAGCCACCGAAAAGTGACGGTGTTCACTCTATGAAGGCTCAGCAGAGAGTCCCTGCTAATGTTACGGGTTCTGCAAATTGTTAGTCGCTGCAAGCAAACATTCTTACTGTAACGGTTGGTGGCTGTGCGCGAGCTCTTTCTAGCCTCCATTCTTCGTACGAGATAAAATGAGACCTGGTGAAATCCCGACGTCGCACCTCCCGTGTTCACAGTTGAAGGTGTTTGTCGCCAATTCTCTGCAACGTTTTCTTGGGTGAGATCACCGAACAATTACAGATAAACAATATTTTGTTCTCGAACATTCCTAACGTATATTTTAAATGCCTATTTCGTTCCTGGAAATATTTATTCAGTAATAATGTGAGGTAGTTTCCCATGGCAAACATATATTGAGTTTTAACGTACAAATTAGAAATGCAGTAAAGGGGTTTACGGTACTTGAAGATTTAGCGACTTCTCAGGAAAATAATTTTGAAATTAAAACATGAATTGCCCTATAGATATTGGATTGTCAGCTCTTAATTAAGTCTCTTACTGGTTTATTTTGAATAACTAAAGCAGTAACGAAACGTAATCGTTACACAGTCTGGGTTTTTTGCATGTAACTAGTCCGTAAGTCTAGCTTTAGTAGTGATTTTGCATTTAATGAATCATGCAGTTACAATGCAAGTCGTCACATGTGTTGCCTGGTCTTTTGTAACACAAGATGTAAGTTCGGCATTGGTTCAAGAAATAAGCCAATTGCTTCCGGCTACTATGGTAGTCAGAAGTCATGACTTAGGCCTGGTAGATCTGGGTGATGAATGCTTCTGACATGTTGTAGTAAATCGGAATTTTTGACGAAGGTAAATGGGTGGATCAGTAATTAAATTTGACGAGATTGTTTCTGAAATTTGTGCGACTCTTATGAGAGACCTTTCACGAAAGTACATGCGACGTATTAGTTACTTTTTTAAATTTAATTATAGGGTAATAAGGGTAGCTTTGATAGACAAGTAGATGAGTAAAAACTAGTAAAATAATGAAATAATAAATCAGCTCTTCAAATTAAACAAATACACAACTATTAGGGTAATCAATAATCAATAATTAAAACAATAAATACAGCAAAGATAAACACCTCGATACACTAAAAGGTTGGTTTTACGCTATAATTTGTTTACATATATAATTTGTTTACCTATTTCCTTTTGCAAATGTGTATGTTAAGAGTTTATGTTTAAATAACAGTGAAATTTTTATTATATTTAGAGTTCCATCACAAGGGTTTGTTACCGAAATTCTAGATCGGTGCATAATACTGTCTGTAAGGTTTCACTTAGTCATCAAGTTCATATGAACCGGCAGCTTCGTGGCACTCCATAGCCTGTGTGGCGCAATCCAAGCAGTCCCCCAACTAACCTTTTTTGTCCAGCCTTCGTGGTATTTGCCTTTGTGGCACCAGCCTTCGGGGCACAGGCTAGGTTAGGTTGTGCTGGAGAAATCTATACCCTCTTTTCGCTATTGCAGACCTTCAAATCTTGTATATTTACTGATTGGGGATGTAGGATAGAAAGGAAAATCTAATTTAGACTTAACATGGTTTATTACATAATTTCAGAATTGAACATAACATCGCAAAATATTTCGCTAGCTAAACATTTCGACGTTACGGAGGCAGGCCGAAAATATCTAACAATATGGACCCGGAATGACCGCTGATTCCCTTTTCCGAAATAAAATGAGCCGTTACTGACTTTCAACGAACATGCACCCTCTTAGGCTGAGCAACCCTAAAACATTGTGGTTTCCGTTATTTAAATATAATGATTATTTGGTTTTCAATTTTCACTCTTCAAGTTTTGATTTTTAATTTCATTTACATTTTTGTGTTGTCGTTGGTGGATAGCCAGAAACATAGAGTAATCACATTATAATTTAGTCAACAAGATTACACATAAAATTCACCCTTTCATTTCTCATGGCACCTGTAGGTTTTACGTATCCTTTAGGGATGGGTAGCTAAATATTGGTCTTAGCGAAGGTGGCATTGTAAATTATCGGTTTCATACATATGGGTGTCTATTTATTTACCGGCTTCTCTCCATGTGCTAATAAGTTACTTTGCAAACTAGATGCTAAATTCCCATTTTTATTTAATTTTTGGATCTATTGTATGTTTTTGCGTGTATCCTTCAGGGATCAGTTGCGTCATGGTGAGGTCTTATCGTATACACTTGTGCAGTTCATAAAATACAAAGCATGTTTCAATTTCCTTTAATCATTAAGCAACTGCCGGAAGAAACATGTCTTGGTTAGAAGTCGCTACAATAACAAAATATCATCGGCTTAATTTAGTGTAGGGGGTTCCCTACACTTATAGTGTAAAAAAATCATGCAACGTTCGGTTGAACGTACATTGTGTGATTTTTTTAGCTATATATATATATATATATATATATATATATATATATATATATATATATATATATATATATATATATATATATATATATACCCAAACGTATAAGTGGTATCTTATGTAGCTCACTACATGGACAGAGCGTTGTTCCCCCGTCGCTTAGGAAAAGTATATGAAGATTAAAATACATGTATCTTGTTACATTGTGTGGCCCTGTATATATTAATTATCGCTGTTTAGTCTGCTCGAGATATACATTGTATGCTTAGTACGTTGTTGGGCCCAGCCACATTGTCTATATGATTGCGTTCTGTTAATAGCATCTCACATGTTTTTCTACTGCGCGTGTACTACAGCGGCTCGTGAGTGCCGTAGTGGTCACTTGTATTCTAAATATATCCTCTGTATCCTAAAGTTGTGTTTACTAACTGAAGGTCGAATGGGCGTCTAAAATATAAAAGAAACGCTATTTACAGATGAAGGTATGCAAATCTTGGAAAAATAGTACTTAGTGTCAATGGCTATTAACAATTTATTTTTCAAAACAGTCGAAATTGTACTATAGTAACATAGGATCTTTCATGCTGTTTGGTAATTTAAACATATTTTATCCGTTGACAGCAACAGAGATTTTTTTTGTAAAGAGTTACGGGAAGATTATGGCAGTAGGTAATTACTGATTGCACATCGTGTTAAACGTGTGAAAGTATGGTAAAGAGAACGGAAATTCGAAAACAAAATTCAAAACTTGAAAAAAAAAACCTGCTCTAAAAGGAAAAAAAAGTGTCCGTTGGTCTGGCAATCCCCGCGATAACTTTTAAGAGGATTAAGCTATCAACTTAAAATTTTGTACACAGTTTGCAGTCCACCAACAAATGATTCAGATTGAATGAGTGAAGCTTGAAACCTGTGATGAGCACTGATAATTACAATTTGGAGAAGTGGATTCGGATTGTTTTTGAGCAAAATGGCTTTAGGAAAAGGGTGACATATACATATAACATCGTTGATAAAAATTTACACTTCCACATTGAAAATCGGGTAATATGTCGTTTTATGAGATTTTTGAGAACATAAATTCAAATATTACGAGGGCCCAAGGTTATCGACCATAAATTTAGTACACGAGTAGCGTTTACAAGTGGATAGTCTGGATTATTTCTAAGTAAATCGCTTCAGAAGAAAGGAAAACCATATTTGCTTGATGGGGAAAAATTGACATTTTTCCAATAAAAATCGATTAATTACGAGATATTACTAACTTCTGAAACGATTTGCAGAAAT
The DNA here is from genome assembly GCA_964006375.1 of Tillus elongatus. Classification (NCBI taxonomy): domain Eukaryota; kingdom Metazoa; phylum Arthropoda; class Insecta; order Coleoptera; family Cleridae; genus Tillus; species Tillus elongatus. Next base: position 45,234,582 of record OZ023270.1, on the reverse strand, counting down.
TAGTTAATTAGCTAAAATGGTCTCGGAAGCTCAGGTCTACAAGCCAGAAATTTTGTTTTAGGAGCAAGTGGGAACAGAAATACAAATGTTACTAAACATCTGACTTTTTCTGATAAAACTGAAATCTGAATTGATTATGAAGGAGTTAAATACCTATTTTCGTTGTGTTCAACTCTTTAACCCCGAATCGTTTCATGAAAAAGTCACCATATATCAAGGTTTATGGATTAGATGGGTGGTAACTCAGAGAGAGAATAGACGCGAGAGGAGGGTAATACGTCATGTGTATTCCAGATGTGGATAATTCCTATGGTTTTAGATTACGTTTTGGCTTTTAAATAACATTTTTTAGAAATTTGTGTAACTTTCAACTAAAAAAATTTCATAGCAAATAACAGTTAACTCGAAACTATTGTCTTTAATACAATATTTTATTTTTGAGTTTTGTGTTATAAACATAACTGCACAGTGAATCAACGGTATTACGAATTGGGCGTTATGTTTTCAAGATTATTTTTATATTCAACAATAAAATCGGTGAATCGTGATAAATGTAGTTAAGTAAGTGTTTAAAGGCAAGAACTGAAGTAATAACTTAAGCTAAATATCTAGTTTCGATGCCTCAGTTGTTAGTAGTGCAAAAATAATTCTAAAAAGGCAATGGAGATAAAGTTTCCTTCTTTTCTTTTCCAAAAGAAATAAAGTATTAGGTAAATTTGCAGATCAGGTCACGGAGGGTTTTTAGAAACAAAAAATTCAGAAACATACTTAGAACCCCTCTGGGATGCACAAACCACAATATAAGCTTGCAAACCACCCCCAAAAAAGTTACGGTACCAGGCGTGAATAGGGGTGCTTGGCGAGGAAGTGTAAAAAAATGCGAAAACACATATGATACCCTGTGAAAAGAGCTTTTCAATGATGTACAACATGCTTGAAAAATCTTGTTTTGAGGATAGTAGGCTATGAAATCCAATACCCGAAAACAAATGCCAAAAAATAAGTGTTCAAAAAGCAGTAGGCCAATCTTCTACTTTTAACATAATTTTCCGTAATGATTCACGCTAAAAAATGTTGTGATTTAATTTACAATACTTAATTAGGTAATAATACTAGGTAATATTATGTGAAACAGTTTAATAACGAAACCCGGCAATAACAAATAGGAACGTAAACTTCACAAAACAACACAGTTAGAAACGGAATTCAACAAATAATAGAATAGAAACTTAGAAATACAGTAAATAAAAAATTGTTCAATTTGGCCATCGTTTTGTTCAATGCACTTTATACACCTTTTTGTAACATGCCTGCAAACTCTGGTGAAGGTGTTTTGATTAATATGATTTATAGCTTCCGTGATTCTGTAATTCATTGATATTTCATGGTGGATCGAATGTATACACATAATTCTTCACAGTACCCCAAAAATGAGTGTTATATCAGGACTTCGAGCACATCAATGAACCGGTCCATTGTTACAATTGACACGATTATGAAAATTTTGGTACAAAATTCTTTGACGATCCTAGCATTGTGAGCTGGACAACCGTCTTGTTGGTGCCAAATCTCGTCTAAATTATCATGAACTCTTCTAATTGTTGGTAAGATATCATTTCTTAATAGATTAAGATACTTTCCCCAGTTAAATTATTTTCAAAAAAGAACGGACCAACAATGAAGTTACCTGCAATTTTTCAAAATCTACAAATAAAAATAACAGTTTTTACCTGATAAGCCGCACCAAACATTAATACCCAATCTGTCTTGAAATCGTCTTTCTTCCTTTAGATGGGATTTTCATTTGCCCAGTAAAGCCTCTAATGGCGATTATAGACACCACAATTTGTAAAACTGGATTCATCACCCCATATTATTTTCAAATGAAAATCTTCATCTTGCTGACATTGTCTTTGTTACCATCTGCAGAATTGAAGACGCTAGTGTAATCGTATGGATGGTAATGACTTTGTTTTAATAATTCTGGGTAGGTGTTTTGATATGAATTTGCAGCTGCCTCAGTATTTCGGTTAGAAAGAATCTAACATTCCAAGATGTTAAAATCTTCTTCATTACTGAACATATTGTTGAATCATATTTAAAATAAACAGGAAACAAACTATTAAGTACAAAATTTTAAGCAACGTGTTAAATACACCTCAAATTGTTCAGATAATTAAGAATGACAGTATTCTTAATTGTCGCGATAGTGTTATATCCATAGCCACATTTCTTGTTGTTTTTCAGTTGACTTACGTTTATAAATCAAACCATTTTCAAAGGCGTCTTCGTAAATCATTAATAAAAATTAAGTTCTGTCAGCAAATTTAGTTATTTACTAGATTTACCTATTTTATTAAATTATAAAATATTTTTAGGATAATGTTGTAATGTATCATTTGTAATAATGGGCCGATTCATTAGTGTACTTCTATCTTTTTATCGTGTATCATTACGGAAAATTATGTTGAAAGTAGAAGTCTATTGTTAGACTCCATTGCTTTTTGTTTGTCATTTGTTTTCTGGTATTGGATTTCATAGCCTACTGTCCTCAAAACGGTTGTTCGCAAAATTGTCAGTGCAATTACATGATTTCTCAAGTGTGTTGTATCTCATTGGAAAGTTCTTTTCACAGGCTATCACATAAGCAAAAATCCAATATGGCTGCCATAATAAAAACAAACGTTGATACCTGTATCTCAAAAACAAATGATAATCTAAAGTTGAGAATATCACAAAAAGATTACTCTGCAAAAAGTGTCCTGATAGTGTACAAGTCTTAGACATGTCAGATCAACGCCTACTTAGATATTGAAGAAAAAAGAAATTGAGACATTTTGGTTTTTTCGAAATAACTCGAAAACGAAAAGAGGACAGCACGACAGACAGCTGTCCGTGCTGGCGAATTTTTATGAAATTATTTAACGAAACAATCGTTTTCAATGTATGTCATCTATTCCGAAGGAACCAACTCTATAGATCATATACCCATCCTCCTAAGTCTTCTTCACTCCTTCATCCTCTGATGAACCCACCTTTGTTGACGAAACAATCGCACCTCAGACCAATCATCTCACCATCATCTCAAGTTTCCAGGTTAGTTACACACCTCTGACCTACTCACCAGTCAACCGTCACCTGTCACTGTGACATCCCCCGGGTCAGCTAGGTGTGTAACTAGACGGTGGCAGGGGGCGCTGGGGCTGCGCAAACCAAATTTATTATTAAGCGGTGTAGAGGTAAGTAGGTATACATGAGGGGTTCTGAGCCCACCACCTTCCACCACCCGGCCACTGCGCCGGCGCGAAGCGCCGGAGTGACGTCGCAGTGACGCCAATAGGTGGGGTCGGGGCGTAGCCCCGCCCCGCCCCGTTTTGGGCGTAGCCCCGACCCTTTGGGGCGGAGACCCAGCCCGCCCATTTGGACGGAGCCCCATACTCGACCACACCCCGGTCACATCCCGACCACGCCCCGACCACAACCCGACCACGCGCCGACCACGCGCCGACCACACCCGACCACACCCCGACCACGCCCTAACCGGCGCGAAGCGCCGGAGCGACATCATAGTGACATAACTGGACGGAGAACCAACAGGGTGCTAACCTGGGGTGATGTAATCCAAGATGGCGGCCAAGATGGCGGCCAAGATGGCGGCCAAGATGGCCGACAGGAAGTGAAAAACCCGAGAAATTGAAATTTTTAAGCGACAGGTGGCACCACCTGCCAAAAGAAGACGGGCCGCCATTTTGATTTTTGGTAGTGTTACGTACGCAAAATGGCGGTTTGCGCATGCGCAAACCCAACTTTTATATTAAGCGGTGTAGAGGTATAGTGTTTGGTGTCATGTTACTCGCCGTGGCGATTATAATTCAAAAATGACATTTGCGCATGCGGAAACTAACTTTGTTATTAAGTGACGTAGATGTAGTGTGTTTGGTGTCATGTTACTCGTCTAAACGAGTGAAATTCAAATATGACATTTTGGTATGCGCAAACCAACTTTGTGGTACTTAAAGTTAACCCCCACGTGTTTGGTGTCATGTTAATCGTCTTGATGAGTATAATTCAAAATAGTATACACGCATGCGAAGACCAACTTTTAAACTTTGGTGCAAAGGAGACCAGATTGAGATGCTGGAGGTAAACAATGAAAACAAAAGACTCTATTTTCAAATATTTAGTAACAACATGTCACACAGTTATTAAAGTATTAAATGTATTAAGTTACAAAGAATCTTCATAGTCTTCAACTAGGACATCTTCGAAAGTTGTTAGTTTTTGCAAAAGTTTTCGCAGTTGTTCGAAAACAGTTTCACTCGGGCATTGTATACCAAATATAGCAGGGTCAAAAGGTGCCACCTTGTTTAAGATGTTGGTGAATTCGTTAAATTCAAAATATCGTTTCTTACGGAAAAAGTACAACATACCATTCGTGTAGCGAAAAACGCTTTCGAGTTTTGATGGAATGTCCGGGTAGAGGTCTGATGTAAAGCCAGCTTGTAAAATTGAAAACTTATATCCATAATCGGTTACTATTTGATACATGTTGTCATCATGAAATAGAATGGTTTGGCCCGCATATGTGTTGACTGCTGTATTCAGTTTTTTAATACTTTTAAGCCCCATATTCTCAAATGTATTATGATAACGAAGGTGAAAACTTGGATAAGCAATCAAAAATACGCTACCATTAATAAATACAACAATATCACGATTTGGTTTTTGATAAATAGCATCCACTTTTACCAGGTTGGAACCCAACGCAGGTATCCAATCAGTGATTAACTTTGGAGCTCCATACGGTGCTTTCATATTGTTTAAAGGTATAATCCAGACCCATTTCATATAAAACACATACAACTTATGATTTATAATTAAGAACGTATTTATTCTATTTATATAGTGACACAAGTCGGGAGCCTCTGAATTCGTCGGTCTGGTAACGGCTGCTTTTTGCGTAACTGAATTTCTAATTGCCGGGTGGTAACTGTAGATGTTTATGTTGTGGCGGTTGTAGGTTTGCTAGTACTTAGTGGTGGGCCATACAAATCCTGTATACTGCCTATATATCTAACTCCAAGTCCTAACTGATCAGTAACGATAGGATACATTATAGAGTTTACATCGTTGGTGTGTTGCAATCCTAAGGCATGACCAATTTCATGCGTCATAGTCTGCAATAAGCTCAATTCATCATCTGTAGATACGTTGGTGGTTTCTAACGACCACTTTATATCAGAACTTACATGTATATCACGAGGTCTATCATCTCCTGTAGCTCCGTATGCATGGGCTAAAACAACCATTTAGAGGGTTGTAACACGGTGTGTTGGATAAAAGAAAACTGTGTGTGTTAGGTTCAAACACTATAACAATATCAGCCTGCCGACCATTTGATGTATTAGTGAAACGCAGATTAGTATTCTCTCCCCACTGGGAAAACGCCTCTCTTATAATATTTATTATCTGAACATCTTTAGTATGTGCATACCATTGTAAAGACCTTTTATTCCACTTGTTTTGAACTGTATTCAGTTGTTGGAGCAGATCTTCCACACCACATCTTTTATGTTTCATCAACTCTAAAGAATCTTGAGTCAGATGCTCACTATCTGTCAGGTTATAAGTGAACTGAAACTGTTGCAGTGCCGCTGTAATTTCCTCTTCTGAATGTTTTTCTATAATTTGGTTATCAGAACCAGTTAAAGACAAATATCCATATTTAATCAGGTAACGTAAAGCAAAGTTCCTGTCTTCAGCGCTTATTTGAGATATTTCAGTTTGTGTCTCATAACAAGACACAAAAGGCACAACAGTAGCTTAAACATGATGTTTGCTTGCTGTCGGAGACTAGACTGTTATGAATAAATAACTATTTGTTGAGAGAGTGATAATGTGTATTAACATAAAATAGCAAACAGAAATATACAGAAAGAAGTAATTAAAATAAACAGGACTCTTCACTATACTACTTACACCATCTTACTATTATTATTACTAAAACATAGTTGTCAACCTAACCAAACAGAAATTCCCTAGCAGGGTTGCCAACTTGAATATACAAACTTATTAACATAGACTAACGCAGGTGACACAAACTCTCAATTAAGGAATTCGTCGACGAGAGTTACACAAAAACGTTAGAGTTTGCAGAAACCAAAAATGAACACACATGTTTTATTTAGTAGGTAAGTAAGACGTGCGAAACATATTAATAAACAAAGTTTAAACCGTAAGTGGTGTCAACATCTATAAACTGTAGTACACACTCGTAAGCTCATTCAAAAATCTAGTTGTCGTAGAAGTAAGACGTGCTTCAATCTACTCTATATGTTCAAATGGCTACATTAAGTGATGTGTGTTACCAACAAATTAAAGACAACTTTTGGTATGGTTTATTTGGAGACTTTCAATTAATTATTGATAAGAACACTGGTTATTTCAATGGGACAAAATTGTGTAAGAGTGGTGAGAAAAGATTCAGACATTGGTTGGAAAATAAGAAAACTAAAGAGTTGATTGTCTATTACAACAGTCAGGTAAAGTAACATTTGGGGTATCGGAATACCGATACCCTAAATATTCTAACCGAAGGTACCCCACTTAGAATCACATCTAGGGGGCCGGAATTCAGGCCCCCTAGATGTGTCGGAATATGTCTCAACTAACACCAACAACTGCTACATACTTGGTGGACTTTGGTGGAACACAGACTGAAAACAACTTGATATCTGGTACATATGCCTGCAAAGATTTAATATTAAATTTGGCTTGTTGAATATCCAATTGTTTCTATGAAAAGTGTAATCAAATTATTTTTGATTTTTTCGTAAATGAATTTATTCAAAAATACAAGGATAACCTTGAAGTAAAATTAATGGAGATAGATGATGAAGTGCAGCGTATGCGAGAAACAACTGCTAAAGCCACAGAACATCTCGAAGATATACTCCCAGAACCAAGTAACCGAGGAAAAATATGTGTATTTGGTTTACTTTCAAGAAATGAGACAGACGCTACATACCCATATCATGCAGTGAAAACGCAGAAGAAAAGTTTTCGAAGAGCTGTTAATTTAAAAATAAAAATCCCGGTTCCGAAGTGGTTCTAAACATGCTGTATGATCCAAATTCTACAAATATCTTTAAGAGAATAAAGACCGAAGTAAAATACCTTAAGACGAATAGAAACGATCTACAGATAGCAGATGTACCACAGGAGAAATTTATTCAGGATATTATTGATTTACGTCATACATTTTAATTGTTTACTGAGTTAAATTGTAATAGATGTGATATGGAAAAAAAATTACCAAAGACTTTTATTCTAAGTACATTAAGACATTAAATATATACTTATTTAACATCATCTGCATTTATCCAAGAAACATACAACATCACCCACTTTAAATTTATTCTGATCAAACACTTTAATATTTTGAGTAGACTTGTTTAATAGTCTCGTCATTTGTCTTACTAACATCTTGATGTTTTACACCAGTTGTGCGATGAACAGTAGCAACATCGGTAGCCAAAAGCAGACAAATCTCTCCAAGATACAACCAACGACAGACAACTATCTAGCAGAATAGCGGCGCGTGGCTGTTTCGACCCGACGTTGCCGTCACAGGGTGGAGGGGTCTAACCTGAGATGACCTCAACAGGGTGGAGAGGTCTAACATGAGATGACGTCATACGCGCAGTGTCGTCACAGTTGGTGACGTCACAGGGTGGAGAGGTTTAACCTGGCTGGTGAGATGATTGGTTTGAGGAATGATTGTTGGCAGGTCAGAGGTGTGCAACTAACCTGAGATGCTGGTGAGATGATTGGTCTGAGGAACGATTGTTTCGTCAACAGGGTGGATTCATCAGAGGGTGAAGGAATGAAGAACACTTAGGATGATTAATGTATGACCTAGAAAGCTGCTTCTTCGGAATAGATTATGACATACATTTAAGATGATTGTTTCGTTGAATAATTTTATAAAATTCGTTAGCATGGAAAGCTGTCTATCGTGTTAGACACTTGTCCAACACCTGTCTGTCCTGTTAGACAGCTGTCTATCCTGTTTGACAGCTGTCTATCCTGTTGGACAGCTGTCTATCCTGTTAGACAGCTGTCTATTCTGCTAGATAGTTGTCTGTCGTTGGTTGTATCTTGGAGAGATTTGTCTGATTTTGGCTACCGATGTTGCTACTGTTCATCGCACAACTGGTGTAAAACATCAAGATGTTAGTAAGACAAATGACGAGACTATTAAACAAGTCTACTCAAAATATTAAAGTGTTTGATCAGAATAAATTTAAAGTGGGCGATGTTGTATGTTTCTTGGATAAATGCAGATGATGTTAAATAAGTATATATTTAATGTCTTAATGTACTTAGAATAAAAGTCTTTGGTAATTTTTTTTTCCATATCACATCTATTACAATTTAACTCAGTAAACAATTAAAATGTATGACGTAAATCAATAATATCCTGAATAAACTTCTCCTGTGGTACATCTGCTATCTGTAGATCGTTTCTATTCGTCTTAAGGTATTTTACTTCGGTCTTTATTCTCTTAAAGATATTTGTAGAATTTGGATCATACAGCATGTTTAGAACCACTTCGGAATCGGGATTTTTATTTTTAAATTGTCTAACAGCTCTTCGAAAACTTTTCTTCTGCGTTTTCACTGCATTATATGGGTATGTAGCGTCTGTCTCATTTCTTGAAAGTAAACCAAAAACACATATTTTTCCTCGGTTACTTGGTTTTGGGAGTATATCTTCGAGATGTTCTGTGGCTTTAGCAGTTGTTTCTCGCATACGCTGCACTTCATCATCTATCTCCAATAATTTTACTTCAAGGTTATCCTTGTACTTTTGATTAAATTTATTTACGAAAAAATCAAAAATAATTTGATTACACTTTTCATAGAAACGATTGGATATCCAACAAGCCAAATTTAATATTAAATCTTTGCAGACATATGTACCAGATATCAAGTTGTTTTTAGTCTGTGTTCCACCAAAGTCCACCAAGTATGTAGCAGTTGTTGGTGTTAGTTGAGACATATTCCGACACATCTAGGTGGCCTGAATTCCGGCCCCCTAGATGTGATTCTAAGTGGGTACCTTCGGTTAGAATATTTAGGGTATCGGTATTCCGATACCCCAAATGTTCCTTTACCTGACTGTTGTAATAGACAATCAACTCTTTAGTTTTCTTATTTTCCAACCAATGTCTGAATCTTTTCTCACCACTCTTACACAATTTTGTCCCATTGAAATAACCAGTGTTCTTATCAATAATTAATTGAAAGTCTCCAAATAAACCATACCAAAAGTTGTCTTTAATTTGTTGGTAACACACATCACTTAATGTAGCCATTTGAACATATAGAGTAGATTGAAGCACGTCTTCTACGACAACTAGATTTTTGAATGAGCTTACGAGTGTGTACGACAGTTTATAGATGTTGACACCACTTACGGTTTAAACTTGTGTTTATTAATGTTTCACACGTCTTACTTACCTACTAAATAAAACATGTGTGTTCATTTTTGGTTTCTGCAAACTCTAACGTGTTTGTGTAACTCTCGTCGACGAATTCCTTAATTGAGAGTTTGTGTCACCTGCGTTAGTCTAGTCTCTGACAGCAAGCAAACATCATGTTTAAGCTACTGTTTGTTGTGTCTTTTGTGTCTTGTTATGAGGCACAAACTGAAATATCTCAAATAAGCGCTGAAGACAGGAACGTTGCTTTACGTTACCTGATTAAATATGGATATTTGTCTTTAACTGGTTCTGATAACCAAATTATAGAAAAACATTCAGAAGAGGAAATTACAGCTGCACTGCAACAGTTTCAGTTCACTTATAACCTGACAGATAGTGAGCATCTGAATCAAGATTCTTTAGAGTTGATGAAACATAAAAGATGTGGTGTGGAAGATCTGCTCCAACAACTGAATACAGTTCAAAACAAGTGGAATAAAAGGTCTTTACAATGGTATGCACATACTAAAGATGTTCAGATAATAAATATTATAAGAGAGGCGTTTTCCCAGTGGGGAGAGAATACTAATCTGCGTTTCACTAAAACATCAAATGGTCGGCAGGCTGATATTGTTATAGTGTTTGAACCTAACACACACAGTTTTCTTTTATCCAACACACCGTGTTACAACCCTCTAAATGGTTGTTTTAGCCCATGCATACGGACCTACAGGAGATGATAGACCTCGTGATATACATGTAAGTTCTGATATAAAGTGGTCGTTAGAAACCACCAACGTATCTACAGATGATGAATTGAGCTTATTGCAGACTATGACGCATGAAATTGGTCATGCCTTAGGATTGCAACACACCAACGATGTAAACTCTATAATATATCCTATCGTTACTGATCAGTTAGGACTTGGAGTTAGAGATATAGGCAGTATACAGGATTTGTATGGCCCACCACTAAGTACTAGCAAACCTACAACCGCCACAACACAAACATCTACAGTTACCAGCCCGGTAATTAGAAATTCAGTTACGCAAAAAGCAGCCGTTACCAGACCGACGAATTCAGAGGCTCCCGACTTGTGTCACTATATAAATAGAATAAATATGTTCTTAATTATAAATCATAAGTTGTGTGTGTTTTATATGAAATGGGTCTGGATTATACCTTTAAACAATATGAAAGCACCGTATGGAGCTCCAAAGTTAATCACTGATTGGATACCTGCGTTGGGTTTCAACCTGGTAAAAGTGGATGCTATTTATCAAAAACCAAATCGTGATATTGTTGTATTTATTAATGGTAGCGTATTTTTGATTGCTTGTCCAAGTTTTCACCTTCGTTATCATAATACATTTGAGAATATGGGGCTTAAAAGTATTAAAAAAACTGAATACAGCAGTCAACACCTATGCGGGCCAAACCATTCTATTTCATGATGACAACATGTATCAAATAGTAACCGATTATGGATATAAGTTTTCAATTTTACAAGCTGGCTTTACATCAGACCTCTACCCGGACATTCCATCAAAACTCGAAAGCGTTTTTCGCTACACGAATGGTATGTTGTACCTTTTCCGTAAGAAACGATATTTTGAATTTAACGAATTCACCAACATCTTAAACAATGTGACACCTTTTGACCCTGCTATATTTGGTATACAATGCCCGAGTGAAACTGTTTTCGAACAACTGCGAAAACTTTTACAGAAACTAACAACTTTCGAAGATGTCCTAGATGAAGACTATGAAGATTCTTTGTAACTTAATACATTTAATATTTTAATAACTGTGTAACATGTTGTTACTAAATATTTGAAAATAGAGTCTCTTGTTTTCATTGTTTACCTCCAACATCTCAATCTGGTCTCCTTCGCACCAAAGTTTAAAAGTTGGTCTTCGCATGCGTGTATACTATTTTGAATTATACTCATCAAGACGATTAACACGACACCAAACACGTGGGGGTTAACTTTAAAAACTACAAAGTTGGTTTGCGCATACCAAAATGTCATATTTGAATTTCACCCGTTGAGACGAGTAACATGACACCAAACACTCTACATCTACGTCACTTAATAACAAAGTTAGTTTGCGCATGCGCAAATGTCATTTTTGAATTATAATCGCCACGGCGAGTAACATGACACCAAACACTATACCTCTACACCGCTTAATATAAAAGTTGGGTTTGCGCATGCGCAAACCGCCATTTTTGCGTACGTCACACTACCAAAAATCAAAATGGCGGACCCTCTTCTTTTGGCAGGTGGTGCCACCTGTCGCTTAAAAATTTCAATTTTCCGGGTTTTTCACTTCCTGTCAGGCATCTTGGCCGCCATCTTGGATTACGTCACCCCAGGTTAGCACCCTATTCGTTCTCCGTCCAGTTATGTTACTATGATGTCGCTCCGGCGCTTCGCGCCGGTTAGGGCGTGGTCGGGGTGTGGTCGGGTGTGGTCGGGGTGTGGTCGGGATATGACCGGGGTGTGGTTGAGTATGGGGCTCCGTCCAAATGGGCGGGCTGGGTCTCCGCCCAAAAGGGGCAGGGCTACGCCCCACGGGGTGAAGCTCCGCCCAAAACGGGGCGGGGCGGGGCTACGCGTCACTGTGACGTCACTCCGGCGCTTCGCGCCGCCGCAGTAGCCGGGTGGTGGAAGGTGGTGGGCTCAGAACCCCTCATCTATACCTACTAATGTTTGGTGTCATGGTAATCGTTATGAAGAGTAGCAATCAAATATGATATACACGCATGCGCAAACCTAACTTGCTCAGTTTTCAGCTAGGATGCTCGGTGTTTGGTGTCATTGTACCGACCTGATTTATAATATAACATTGGAGTAAATAAACAGCTGACATTGAGGTTTTGCCAGTCTGAGTACGCTCGTAATAGAAGTAATCGAAAAATGATTCTGTAGTGTTACGTTAAACTAGAAACATGTCGTACAACAGTGAGTTGTGGTATGGAGTTAAGAGTAGAATATCTGAAGAAGCGAGCGATCTAAAACAGCTGGTGTTGAAAATACAAGAGCAAGCATATTTAGACGAACCTGATTCAGAAGGTGAAGACTTTCAAAGCAAACATCTGGTTGAATTATGTGATGTATATTTGCCGCTTACTGTGCTACCCAGTTCCTGACTCTATATTACATTCAATACCACCCAGGAGATCCTTTAAGTAAACCATTCTTTAAATATCTGCCTGAAGAAGTCCAATACCAGTATAGAAATTATTATGGAGAGAAAGTGATCGCAATATATTTTTAAAGTTTACACAGAGGCCAAGCAGAAAAATACAACCAACTTATACAATTCATAAAGAGGAGGAAGGGGGCAGCGAAACCTATATAACTACAAACAATGCGGCAATAAGGTCAGTTCAAATCGAAACGTTGAAAATACTCGGTGTAAACCTGAAAATTAATTATAATTCAATTCATCATGATGTACGATGATAGTAATGATTCTGGAGTCACAGAACCAAAACATAAGAGAAAACGGTATGATATAGACGAAAATGATGGTCCTGATTTTACAGAACACCGACGTAGAAGAATACGGTTTAACGAATATCAAGAGAATGAGAGGTTGCTGATTGAAACTCCATTTAATATCAGTGCATCTTTGAAATTAATTACCGGTGTCAGCCTAATATGTTTTACAACACTTGTGAAATTTATCAATCCAATATCGTTCGAGGATCAAAACCAATATCTAGCTCTAGAAGATTGGCACATTACGATTTAATGGATAATATACGTATGCTCTCTTCAAAGTATTTTTAAGGTGACTATCAACCAAATCAATCTTTAGTTCATCATCTAGACTACTGTCGAATAACCTTCACACAGAATCAAAGTGGAACAAAAGGTCTATTAATCAATAATGGTTTCACAGTTATGCGTTTATATCTGAACGCAGAAATAGTGAAAAATGTGATATCCCTGGAACCACTTGTTAAAGAAAGACTAGAATATGTGAAAGAGACGCAATTTGCGTGGACCTATGATTGTTTTCTCCGTGACATTGATGAAGCACTGAGAGATTTATGTATTTCAGATGTTAGTTCAGCGCAAACCATCCGAGTAATAACAACTCTGCGCAACAGCACATCTTCCACATTCAAATATTACATGTCCGAGTGTTTATACTACGCCCAAAACCAAGTGTTATTTGACATAGCTAACCTCAACAATGCCTCCTCCTCCTCTTAAGAGAAGTTTCATCATCCTGGTGGCTCTATGTCAAAATATGTTTTATATTTACTAACCACCAAATGTAACAGAATGAGAATTTGTTTCGATGGCGATGATTGCATAAAATGGTCTGGTCTTCCAGCAACATACCTAAACAACGATGAGCTCATTCAACTTTCAATGTACAACATGTCAGCCAAAGCTAATAGTGATGTGGTTTGTTATAAACTTATGTTTCCGATTGGAGAACTCTTGTTAACACAAGTAAACAGATAAAAATCAGTTAACACTGATCCTTATCTGTTTACCTCAAATTACATTTGTATATTTACATCAGCGGGTTTTCTTATATGTCTGACTATATTTATGTTAATATATTTTATATTTGTATTAGGTGTGGAACACAATTGAAAAACATGTATCTGAAACACCTCTGTGAATAAATATATATAAAGGAAAGATGTTTTTATTTTAATAGTAACCTTCATGGAGACAAGATGTCTAACAAAGAAAATAATATGAGATATAGTGAATCGTGTTCATTACATGTGAAAAGTAACACGTTCTCTGGACACCTGCGTAGTGAAGTCCACAAATCGTAAGTATGTGAGCCGTGGAAAGTTAAAAGGGTGCATATGTTAACTCAAGCTTTCAAAAATAGAATGGCTACTTATCGTATTAATATGAATGTTAATAACATAGAGGAATCTGTGAAAAACATAAACTTTGTTGTTTCAGTTAATTGAAGCTGCTTTAGCTAAACATGATACAATTAAAATAAACTTGGAATTGTTTGAGGTGTATGTGCTCCAACGTCAAAACAGAAAAGAAATAAAGTCTTTTAATACTAAAAACAAAATCCTTAGAGTTACAACGAATTTTGAATATATATATATATATATATATATATATATATATATATATATATATATATATATATATATATATATATCAGGAATTTACTGAGGAAATTTATACAAAAGCTTTGGAGTTTGCAGAAGCCGAGAGTGGATGGCGGAGAGCGAGGTGGTTAGGGATAAATATTAATAAATGTAGTTTAAAGGAGGAAAGTAGGAAATAAAAAACATATATAATTTACAACGTTTGTTTTATTCAGGTAACAAGTGTGCAAGATAAGCAAATAATGTTACACAATTTTTTTTTTTTTTTTATTAATAATAGGTGCCTCGACAATAAAAGCCATTGGCACAGACAAAAATTAAAAATAAATCTGAAACAGAAGTTATAAACATAAACACTCGTCTAACTTAGTATAACATAAATGTGGAATCTTAAGTTACAATGTGTTGTAAACATTAGTAGTTTTCAAGAAATAAATTAGTCTCGATAGATCATTGGTTCCGGAGAAACTGAGGATATCACTGATGTTTTCCTTAAGATCCAGATACGACCGTTGTTCACTATATCCCGGGCACTCAGTCAAAATGTGGTTTACTGTAAGTTGAGTACTACAATGGCTGCATAAAGGAGGTTCACTTTTTTCTAGTAGGTGTTTGTGTGTAAGCATAGTATGACCAATCCTTAACCTTCTGATAATGATAAGTTCTCGTCTGTTTAGGTTTGTTATTTTTGTTATCTGAGTGGTGGATTCTATGTTTCTGAGTTTAGTTTGAGTACTAAACCATAAATGTTGCCATTCCTCGTGAACAGTGTGTTTTAAGTGAGTTTGAAGGTCTGTATGTATAATAAACTCATGATCTGGATTAATTTTTCCACAAGCCTTCTTAGCTAAGTTGTCTGCCTCTATGTTGCCTCCTATACCAGAGTGAGATGGCACCCATATTATTACTGTCGATTTTCCACACTGGGATATTTCCCTTGCCGTTTTATGTATGTCTGCAACAATAGGATGTTTGTTGTAAAGTGTTCCTATGGCATTGACAGCTGATAATGAGTCGCAGCAAATAATCGATCTGGTATGGGAAGATTTAAGGAAAGTTTCTAGACAGAAGTGTACGGCTGTGAGCTCTGCTGTATACACACTGCAAACATCCGAGAGTCGTAGACTCAGTTTTATATCCGCTCCGAAAACGGAGCAACCAGTGGTGAAGCCGCATCTAGATGCATCAGTGTAATATATTGCGTCATATGGGTACTGGCTGAGAACCCCATAGAAATCTGCTCTTAGAGAGGGGGCAGGTGTTGTTCGTTTGTTGTGAATACTCAAGGTTGTGTTGATAATGAGGTGGTTTTCCAACCATGGAGGATCTTGGACAACATTCTTTCTGACGTAGTGGATATCTCTTGAGCTTAAATTATTGTGTATATCTAAATATATGTTAGCTAGGCGTGAATAGTTTTGAAATACCCTGTTCATAACAATCGAGTGTGCAGGGTTGCATGTATCCGATGTAATCTTCGCAGCATATGACAGCGATAAATGTTTCCTCCTTAGCCACAAAGGTATCTCTCCAGTTTCCCTTAGTATACTTAAAGTAGGACTGGTCCTAAAAGCTCCTGTTGCTAGTCTTAATGCTGTATTTTGGATAACATTTAGTTGCTTAAGAGTTGACTTACTAGCTGATGAATATAAAATAGAACCATAGTCAAGTCTTGATCTAATAAGGCATCGGTATATTGTAAGGAGCACAGTTTCGCTAGCTCCCCAATTTTGATTTGCCAGTACTTTTAGGATATTAATTTTCTTGAGACATTCCATTTTAATATAATTAATATGAGATTTCCATGTTACTTTGGTATCTAATATCATCCCAAGGAATCTATGTTCATCTTTCATGGCTAAATCACTGTTGTATAGTTGTAGAGGAGTGATGGTGCTGACGTGCCTTCTTTGAGAGAAGAGCATCACTTCTGATTTCTCTACGGAAAAGGTAAAACCAAGTTCTTCTGAGCATTTCTGAATTGAGAGTATGGAATCTTGTAGTAGTATTCTGGTTGAATCTGCATTATTTCCTCTACAAAAAAGTACTATGTCGTCGGCAAAAAGGGATATCTTAACTGGTTGTGCTATGTATTTAGTGACACTGTTTATGGCTATTAGGAAAAGAGTGGTACTCAATACAGAACCTTGAGGAACTCCATTCTCTAGTTCATACTGGGATGAGATGGCTCCGTTCAATTTGACTCTAAATCGCCTATTTTCTAGGAAGTGTTGTATAAAGTGAAGAATGTTTCCCTTTATATAATTATCGTGTAGATCGCGAACAACCTTGTGTCTCCACGTTGTATCGAACGCTCTGTTTATATCTAAGAATACTGCAAGTACTTCTTGTTTGCATGCAAATGCTTCTGTTATTTCGAAGTTTAGTGTTATCAAGCTATCCATGGTAGACCTGTTTGGTCTAAATCCATTTTGATGTTGGCTTAACATACTTTTGCTCTCGAGAGTCCAAATTAATCTGTTATTAATTATTTTTTCTAAAACCTTGCAGGAAGTGCATGTGAGAGATATTGATCTATATCCAGAGGTTCTATCTTTTGACTTGCCTATTTTGTGAAGCGGTAGCACATCAGCTTCTTGCCAGATGGAGGGAAATTGATGACTCTCCCAAATCAGGTTGTAAATATCAAGTAGTTTACTTAACGCAATTAACGGTAATTCTTTTAAAAATACCATAGGAATATCGTCTGGACCTGCTGCCGAGCTATTTGCGTTGGCGAGTACTCCACTAAGCTCTTCCATTCTAATGGGTGAATTGATTGGAGCTGCGTTATCATCACCAGGATCTATACGAATGTTTGATTCAGTTTCCTGTTTTATTTTGAGAAAATCTGAAGAGTAGTTTTCATTGGCAGAGATGTCGTAAAAACTTTTTGCCATTAGATTTGCCATATCGACGTTTGAAGTGACCAGGTTGTCTTGACTATCATATAAACCCGGTATATGGTGAAAATTTTGCTTTCCTTTAATCCTGTTAATTTTGTTCCATACTGCAGAGGAAGGGGTGTTTATAGATAGAGTTCCCACATATTCTTCCCATGATTTTTGTTTGCTTTCTCTAATTATTTTCCGAGCCAATGCCTTAAGTCTCTTCAAGTCCAGAAAATGGTGTTGTGTTCTGTGTTTTCTAAACTTATTGAGTGCTCGTTTTGCTTCTTGGACAGCAATTTTGCAACTGTTGTTCCACCAAGGTACTTGCGGTCGTCTGCTGTTAGTAGTACGCTTTCCTATGTGATTGGTTGCTGATCTAATGATTATGTTGTTGAAATGGTTTAAACACGCCTCTGCATTCGTATCGATGTTGAATTCTTCCATCTTTTCCATTATTTCTTCTCTGTAACATACCCAGTTTGCTGAAAAAATATTCCATTTACTGATGAGGAATGTTGGTTGGGTACCAGCAACAGACTTTTTAATGCAAATAGGAAAGTGGTCACTGTCATATAGGTCATCGTGGGGTTTCCATTCTGTGGACATTGACAAGCTAGGACTGCAAAAACTGAGGTCAATGCAAGTTAAACTTCCAGATCTTGCACAAAAATGTGTAGGTTCGCCTGTGTTCAGAAGTATTAGATTTGAGGATTGTAGGAGTTTCTCAATTTCTCTACCTCTTTGATCCGTTTTGATGTTGCCCCACGCACTGCTTCTAGAGTTAAAATCGCCTAAAAGGTAAAACGGCGAAGGTAGTTGTTTTATAAGCTCATAAATGTCACGCTCATTTAGTGGTTGGCTATCTGGACAATATATACTGCATATAGAGAACTTCGTGGGAGTCAATACCTCTACTGCAACTGCTTCGAGGTGGGTGTTCAAAGCTATGCTTTTAACCATAATCTCTGTGGAGGTAAATATAGCAGTTCCTCCACTGGCTCTAAGAGACGATTTTCGATTAAATAGAAAGGAATTGTAGTTTTTCAAATTCACTGACTGTTCGTCTTTTAGATTGGTCTCTTGTAGGCAAATGATATGTGGTTTTGAGTATGCAATCAGTGTTTGTAAGAATGGAAGACGTTTAAAGTACCCAGAGCAGTTCCATTGAAGTATATTAATTTGATCTATGAATTCTGTAAAATTAATTATTTGAGTCAGAGTCGTCTACTTCCATAGATGAGATACTCTCTGTTTCGGCGTTTTGCTCAAGGTGCTTACGAAACTTTGTGTTTAATCTAGATATTCGATTCTTGATCGCCTTGTTTGTTATGTTTGGGTAAATTTCGTACATCATTTGTAGTAGCGCAGGTATATTAGATCTGCTTACAAATCTAAGGGCCTCTTCTATGGGATCACAAGAACCGAAGGTATTTTCCAGGAAACTTTTCAGCTGAGCAAAGTTTAAAATGTATTGTGGTTGGTTGGATGCGATTATCTCTCTAACGTTGCTTAGTGCAGTGTCCAGATCGATGTTAGATTTCTTCTTTTTCTTCTTTGGTTGAGTTTCCGGTTGCTTAGGTATCACAAATTCGGTATCAACTACTTTAGTTGCTGGCTGATAGTCAACAGATGCTGCAAGATCAATAAGTGAACCAGTGCTACTAGATGGTGCTGGTCTTTTAACAGATTGTATTTGATTTTCCGGACATGCAAGAGGTTGTGCCTCTTGAGCATCAGCATCGCTCATAAGATCTTGGGAACTGATTGTGTTTTCTAGTGGAGGTGATATGCTTTCAAGAATAGCTTTGTCATTTGCACCGCGAGTTTCTATACCGTCGTTTTCTAAGCGAGTTGGCAGATTTGTGTTTAATTTCTCGCTGTTTTTACAATTAGCAGCAATATGGTCTGTCTGTTTACATAGAAAGCAGGCCATATCGTCTGAATTTATAAAAATTCTGTGCTCCATGCCCTCAAAAACAATGCATAATGTCGATGGTAAGGTTTGATCTGCTGGAAGCGGTGTTATATAAACCTGTCTTCTAAAGCTTAAGATGTGCGCGAACTCGTCCCCGACCATTCCCGCTCTCAAGAAAGATGGCTGGCTAACTAAATTTAACCCACACTCTCTAAGTGCGTCAGCAATGATTTCGGGCGGTATATATGGGCTTGTGTTTGATATTATAATTCGTTTAGCTGGTGTAACTAAACGTCTGACACTAGTATCATGTTCACCTATTTTTATCGTGCTATGCTCGTTTATTACTAAATCGACTAAGGTGGTTGTGGATAAATAGATGCACACACGATTGTGTGACATTCTAGAAGCAAATAAAATATTTCTCGCACTAGTAATTTTGCTGACTGCTTTTACATACTCAATAAGTTTTGGGCCGTCAACTGCATTAATGATAATAGCTTGTTCTTTCTTGGGTATTACTTGAACTGGACGTGATGCAATAGCCTGAGCATAGGATCTGAGTGTTGAAGCGTTTGGGTTTTCTGATCTAGTGGTCATTATATTTGTGGATACAGTAGGTTGGTTAACTATTTCTTCATTGTTGGGTGTTTGGCTGCTCCTATACATAGAGGCAGCCTCGTTTTGTAGGCTTATTTTGTAGCCTTAATATGCAGGCCACAAGTCGCACTCCATCAGTGTATAACTGGTTGCCAATTATTATTTTTAAGAACGGAGTTTATGTATGAGAATATATTTGCGATAATACTATCTCTGTGTAGTGATAAAAATATGCAAATATTTACTTGATTTATATTACCGTTAATTTGTAATCTGTCACTTAATTGTTCAAGAGTGCACTTTTAATATAAGATTATTTACTATAGTCACTATCTGACACTATGGAATTAATTTGCACTAAAAAACTGCCAAGAAATGAGCTTAAATAACTCGTAATATCGCGAAAACTACGATCCGAGATGAACGATGTTTACACGACAAAGCCTTAAACTCGAATCCCTGTTACACAATTATTAATACTACAAATACATTTTCTATTATTAAATATAACTGCGTGTCCCATACATAACGGAGTATCTGCTACAAGCTTTGGACAGCCTTCATCGTTCTCCAAATTGATAACATCCATGCTGCAACCACATTTCAATAGTATATCGGTAATAAACCTTATCTTGATGCCACCTTTCACGTAAACTCTATCCACCAGCTGTTCAATAATATGTTTTTCGATTATCTTGGGTAATTCTTCTAAAGCAACATTACCACAATCATAATCAATACAATGGTGTGTTCCTTGTAGAAATTTGATTCCTTTAACTATATCTTCATTCAATAAACTTTGTGGCAGTTTGATAACTATTAGAGATTACTAATTCTTTAGGTGTATACTCTGCCACACAGAAACCTTGTGTATCTATGACGACGAGCTTCATCTTGAAACTGCTGCACATACCAATAAAGATTCACATTATATAGCGTAGGATGTTGGAGAGTGAAGCGTACTCGATGATGCAATCATGTATAATTACACAGTAGCATTTTGTATGATCGGGAAAATTGTTAATACTTTCAATTTCCAATTTGATATCCTCCGTAGACGGCTTTATAGATTCGCTATATTTGGAGCAATCAAATACAAACATAGGTATGTGAGGTTCTCTGTCAAGATATGAACGTTGAAATTCATCATGTTTATATATATATATATATATATATATATATATATATATATATATATATATATATATATATATATATATATATATATATATATTTGCTTGGTTAAACTTCAGATTCATACCCTGTGTGGGGTTTATTTAGAATTTAAGTGGAGTCTCATATCTCGAATACAAACGTAATCAAAGTAGTTGATGACTTTTCTAACGTTATTGTATCGATCCGTTTGGAATATCACAATAACAAATCTAGGTCGTTCAGTATTTGAGGATATCCTAATGGACCACAAGTGTTTGGTTGAATTATTGAGATTTGGTAATTCATACATTTCCCATTTTCTATACGGTATAAGTATCTTTTTATCTTGGGCAATCGACTTTAACAATTGTTGTTGTATAACTTCACTAGAGTTGATATGTTTCACCTGCATAACCATATACCCAATGTTAAACTTTAAAGCTTTATCTGCATCTACAGCACCAGTCACAATGTAACAATTTCTATCGTTCTGAGCTCTAGTTATACGTATCAGCAATTTACGGAAAAGCACTCTTCTCTATAGAAGCCAAAGTCTATCCTTTGGCAATATTGCACAAGTAACTAAGAGGTATACAGTAGCAAAAACGACCATCTCTCAAAATTGTATTATATGTAGTAGGATGCCATCCTACTGGAATTAGAGCTTGTGCCTCATCGCTGTTTGCCTCCAAAACTGTTCGAATTGCTATATATATATATATATATATATATATATATATATATATATATATATATATATATATATATATATATATATATATATATATATACCAGGATTTCTCACATGCTCAATAACCTGAGCTGCTGTATTAGATGTTAATTCTACAGCCCCAATCGTGCCAGTCGTTTCTGTATTACCATTTATTAGTAGAACAGCCGAAGACCAATCGCAAAACACATCTTGTTGGTTGATTGCAAACCCGCAGGTATCATTATGATCAAACGATCTGATTTGATGAGCGTATTTTTTTATATTTTAGCAACACACCACGAGGGCTTACAGCCTAAATACTATCGTACCGTGGGTGTCAACAAGGAGGAAAAAGGCAACTTGTTAATTCTGGACTTAAAGGTTTAGAGGAGAAGGAAAAACATGCGCCGGCAAGGAATTCCACAACTTGGAAGTCCTCGGGACAAAAGAACGAGCATTACAAGATGTTCTATGTCTGGTGACCTGGACAGTAGAAGAGTGCATTCGCTCTGTTCCCCTGGTAGATCTGTTGGGGGCAGCAGGTGGAGGAACTATGGAAGAAAGCTCCTCTGAACAGTGCCCGTGCAGATATCTATAAAAGACAGAGAGAGAGAGAGAGAGAGGTCACCAACGGGCACGTCGGTGGGCAAGGAATGGCAGCCTTTGGGTGATGGTAGGGTCACCGATGAGACGTATAGCTTCCTTCTGAATGGAGTCCAGGATAGCGAGTACAGAAGCGGCGGCAGCACTCCAGATGTGGGAGCAGTATTCGTGGTTTTGCCTTAGTTGTTAAGTATATAAGGTATAGAGAATAGCTGGTGAAAAGTATTTGTGAGCCGGAAGAGAAAACCTAATTTCTTAGCCGCTTCTGCAGTTGATGTGACATGTTGGTGCCAATTGAAATTTCGATCCACAGAAATGCCAACAAGTGAAAAGAACTCATTACTTTGAATAACTTGGTTGTTCATTGTGATAGGTCTAAGGCTGGTGTACCTCTTATGAGAAAGAAAGCAAGACTGAGTTTTGGTGGGGTTGAATTACAAGATTTCTACTTCCCCAGTCTAATAGTTTGTGGAGATCCACGGAGACAGAACCCTCCTGAGTCTGCGATCATCATCTAAGTGGGCTAAAGAGACAGGCTTAGAATATTGTATATTTGAGTGGAGGGTCGTCCGCGTAACTGTGAACTGGGTTGGATGTGCTAGAGAGGTGGTCATCGATGTGGAAAATGTGTATTTTCTTCCCTTTGATTGACCCGTCGTGCACAGGGTCTGCGAATATGTGTAGTTTTCTTAACATCGTAACCCAGCTGTCTTAGAAACTGTATGTTCTCTAGCGACAGATCTGTCTTCGATGCAGGCAGCGGAGATACCGAAGCTAGAACGATTTGATAGCTAGTATTTATAATCAACATAATATGTTGGTGTCTTTTTCAATTCCAATGTCACAATGATCTCACTTTGAAAGTTCACAGGTACTGAATTCTGATCGATGATGTTTAAGTTTATATGTGAAATGATGCGTGTGGTAAGAGGCATAAAAGCTTACTATATGGTTTTATATCAATCGCATAACCAGGGTTTACCAAATGAGCAAACCCATATACTGTATGTGTAGGTTTACCGTTGTGATAAGAACCATCCACTATGTTGCATTCTAAGCGAATCGTATTTACTCTCACGATTTCCACTGGTAAATCGAAAACGTAGAGTGTACCTGCAGCAAGACGTTGCTGATAAAATATTGGAGCTATTGAAGCATCGACAGAAAAATCTATATGATGCTGACATGTTATCTCACTTTTTAAATTGTTGTTGTTCTTGGCTTTTAGTGAAAACAGTTTTACCACATCAATGTTGTAATCTACAGCAGGATCCAAATGTTTATCTTTAATATGACGACCCAACAGCTCATTCTGAATATACTTCTCGATATGGCTGATTTTATATGAACCGTCGGGAATAATAATTTCTAGCAGAGTCTTTCTACCACTCACAGCAGAAAAGTAATGAAACTTATTATACCCATGCTCTATGTTTGGTATGGTGTTATACGTGTGGAAGCTTCCAAGCGCGAGCGAATAATCAAACTGCGGTGGAAATATTTCCATCGATAGTAAACGTAGAGCCAAGGCGAACGTGCGTGACATAACTGAAACACAGAGGCTTCTGTTTAAGTCTTTTGTTTAAAATTTTTAGACATAAGTGACCACAATTATAAGTATTATAAAACATGATTATTCATTAGAGTAGAGTCTTTAAGGTAACGTTGCAACTCGACAGGAGGTTTTAAGTTTCCATACGAGTCGAAGTACACAGCTGTGTCACCACGTTTCTTAACTGCAACCCAATCACTGCCAGGCTCCCTGTTTGTATGTAAATTCATGATGAACGATTCATTCTTACGTGGTCCATTTGATGGTAGAGTATCTTGCATGTATACATCTCTAAAATATGGAATTTTGATTTTACCAGCAAATTTCACAAGATCTGCATTTGTTAGAGGCTTTGCTGGTAAACACCCTACGCGTTTTTTGGTTTATGCAAATACAGTCCATAACCACCACGCTGTTTCTTCAGATATAGGCCATCACCCAAGCCACTACCTCGCTTGCCACCAGCAATAGCCTCCATCGTTTAATTGTGACGTTTTGCTTCTTCCAGTTTTTGTGTAGCAGATTTAGCATCGTTTACAGCTTTAGCAATATCTGAAGCACCACCTCCTAGAGCTAGTACTGATAGACCTCCGCATATTAAAGGTAAGAGTGGTAGGAAACCACCACTTTTAGGTATTGGAATAAATCGAGGTGTCTTGACTTTCTTACGACCACCAGCATTTAATAACTTTTCTCGCTTTATGTAGTACATTTTTCTCATTAAAGTAAGTATAAATATACTTTATAAATATAAATGGTAGTTTACCACTAGTTTTCTTACTACGTTTACGTTTGGTGGATGTCTTTCATTTAACACCTATACCAAGCTTTCTTTTAACTTTTATAGTGTTTGTAACACTCCAAGCAGCTAATTTTTCACCAAAACTTGCGTTATTTGACTTGATTCTTTCCCAAGCTCGATTCTCCAACACCCTATCGGCTCGATGTCTGTCACTCAACTGTTTTGATTGAGAGTAAGCAATGTCGTGCTCTCGACATGCACGATCTAGAAGATTGATGCTTTGATCACCTCCAGCTAAACGTTCTTTAAGTTTAGTGCCTGGGCCACAAAAATGATAACCAGGTACGTGTAACTCGACAGGTAGCTTGCTAACAGCTGTGTTTACAAGACCTTCATCCTGACATACCAACATTGATACTGCTAGTGAGATGTAATAGCTCCGAGGATATATAGGATATAACAGTTGTATAAAGTTAGTTTAGTCAACGATGCGTATTGTAAAGCACGCAGTAGCTACTCTGCCAGTCACAAACATAGATGATGTTATTACCACACCAACCAAGCAGCAAAGGCATGGACTCCTATTTCCAAACACAGTTAGATGTTTGATATGTGGTCCAAGTGAGTGTGGTAAAACAAACGTCATGTTAAGCTTGTTGTTCGAACCAAACGGTTTAAAGTTTGAAAACGTATACGTGTATTCAAAGTCTTTATATCAACCTAAATACAGCATGTTGAAGGAGGTGTTGGATGCTACAAAAGGTGTTGGCGCTTATCCATATAGTGAAAACGAAGGCATATTAAAACCAACAGATGCGAAGAGCAATTCAATTATTATATTTGATGATGTGCCCTGTGACAAGCAAGATAAAATAAAATTATATTTCTGTATGGGTAGATATAAGAATATTGACAGTTTCTACTTGTGTCAGACATAAGCAAATTTCTGAAACAACTGATACGTGATAATGCCAACGTTATAGTTTTACTTAAAGAAGATGAAACTAATCTTAAACATGTGTATGGTGATCATGTAACTACCGATATAACTTTTGAAAAGTTCAAAATGCTTTGCGGTGAATGTTGGCAAAACAAACGTTATGTAGTAGTTGTTGTTAAAGACTCTAATTTATGGCAGGGGCGATATCACAGAGGATTTGATCACATTGTATATCTCACCTAACTGGTAAACATCAGTATTGAATTGGTGAGCATAGAGTAAACATGTCGAAAAAATCTAAAATTCATCGTAAAATAGTAACCCCACCAAACATCCAACGTAAAATAGCTGACCTATCAAGGGTAATTAGAAAGAAATATTTAGCTCTAAACATTAATAAAACTGAGACCGATGAAACTTTACAACGGTTATACAAGTCCATATTAAAACCTTTGAGTGAGATAAATAAAACTACATCAGCGTTGGCAGCTAGTCAACCAAAAACGAAACCAATTAAAGCATCGCCACCACCATCACTACCAGCATCACCGCCACCAGTAACACCGCAAAAGCAAGGAGTTCCACTCCTTGGTGCTGATGAGGTGTTCGAGACCAAACCAGAACCACCTGAACCTAAATTATGGGTAACTAAAGCTTACGAAGAAAAGATGCTGCTGAAAATAAAAACGAAGCAGCCTAAGCAAAAAATTTAAGTCAGTTTCCTCCTGCTCTTAGATATTACGCAGATACATATTTTACAAGCAGGGAGGTACGAGCTATGGTATTTCGTATGATCAAAAAACCAACACTTTAATGCTTGATAATAAGCAAGGTCACTTTAGTGCTAAGCCCAGTCAACTTATTATGATTGGTAGAAGTGTTCTTGAGCTTGTAATTGGTAAGAGAAGATATGTTGGAGTTATTATTTTTGAAAAAACCTTTTGCTCGAACTACAGAGAATATGCAAGCTATGCGAGATTATGCATTCATTAGGGATGCCGCTAGTCTTGATCATAAAGAGGACAACCCTAAAGAAGCTCCTTTGAGAAACAACTCTAAGAAATAACAGCATGTAATAAAACTAATTCTAGAACACCTGATAGACTTGAGGCCACGAACTTCTTCACTAAGTTTGGAGTCGGGCATGTCATCAATGCTGAATACTAAGGAACAGAAAGAATACGTGTACTGTGATAATATAAACGAACTGGTTGATAGACTTCGAATTTTAGTGGCTTCTCAAGCTGCTGGTAATGATTATTGAAGAACTGAAGGAAGTAGGTGTTATATAAAGATATACAGATTTGTGTTTTCAATCACTTTCAAAATGTCTATCGATAAGTTCGGACGTTCTGCGAAGGTTCCCCGATTCTTAAACATAATTGTTCAAAGAGAGTCATTTCCGAGAGCTGCAAGTGGTGACTTTGGTTTGCAAAATCATAAATTGTGCAACGCTGGTGATCCTGTCGAGCCTACAGATGGTAAAAATAAAAAATATGTCGATGCATGGACAGATGATTATCAGAATTCATCTGTTGCATTTACCGGTCACCTTCTGACAACAACTTTGTCCAGCTCTTCGATTACCTTTCTGAAAAAACCGACAATCGGATTTCTGAATATCCTTCCTCCGAGGTCATTATTCTTGGTAACTTCAATGTCCATAATAAGGAATGGCTAGGATCTTCAAAAACCGATCCACAGCCGAGAGCAGCGGAGGCCTTTGCAGTCAGCAATTCTTTTGCCAATATGGTTCAGCAACCTTACCTACTTACTCTTCTCGCATCCCAACACACCGCTCAAATCCCTTGGATCTCCTTCTTACCACAAAACCTGAATGCTATAAGACATCAGTCACCTTTGTCGCTCAGACCAAGGCATGGTCACTGCTTCCTGCGCAATGCCACCCGAGGTCACACAGTCATCACAGCCACGTATCGTTTGGCACTACAACTCCGCGAACTGTGACGAAATGTCGGATTACTTTTCCTCATGTCCATGGGCGTCTGTCTGCTTCTATCATCGTGACCCTTCTGATATCTCACAAAACGTCACCGAAATTATCCAAGCTGGCATGGAATTATTTATTCCACGTACACGGAACACCTCTTCAGCCACTCAAAAGCCCTTGTTCTCTAAATCATGTGACAAGGCCAGACTTGAAAAGGTCAAAGCTCACAAAATGCTTTTACACAATCCCAGTCAAGAAAACCGTCAAGCATTTAACGACGCAAGAAACCGCTATGTCCGCATTCTTTCTGAGGCAAAAAACTCGTTTAATAACCACATCAAAAACAAAATCCTCTCAAGCTCCAGCGGCAGCAAACCCTTCTGGACTCTTGCTAAATCTATTGGGAATAATTTCTGCAACGTGCTGTTCCCACCTCTTGTTTCAGGGGTTGAAACTGTTTCTACCGCCCCGGGCAAGGCTGAACTTTTTGACTCGTTGTTCGCCGGCAATTCTACTCTCAACCCACCTCCAAATGTTCAACCACGAAAAGTCCCCAATGTCGTGCATAAAATGACGGATATAATTTTCTTGGAACAAGTCTATGGAACTACACGGTGAATCCCATAATGTTGCTCTGGACATATCCAAAGCATTCGACAAGGTATGGCACGCAGTGTTGCTTAATAAACTTCCGGCCTATGGTCTACTACCAAAACTCTGTACCTGGACAGCAAATTTCCTCTCCAATCGAAGCATTTATCTTGTCGTGGATGGCCATTCCTCTAACCTGTATCCAATTAAGGCAGGAGTCCCTCAAGGTTCAGCTTTAGCCCCTACTTTGTTTCTTCTCAACATCAATGACCTCCTCTCTAGCACATCCAACCCAGTTCACAGTTACGCGGACGACAGCACCCTCCACTCAAATATACAATATTGTAAGCCTGTCTCTTTAGCCATATTAGATGAGGATCGCAGACTCATGGAGGGTTCTGTCTCTGTGGATCTCCAAAAAATAATAGACTGAGGAACTAGAAATCTTGTACAATTCGACTCCACCAAATCTCAGTCTTGCTTTCTATCTCATAAGAGATATCCCAACTAGCAATTTGATGTTTTATTGTAGTCATAAGAACGTTTATAAAACATTTTTTATAAAACATGAATGTTGCTATACGCGTTTTTGTAACGCTTATACATTTATATACGCAAAATGAGCGTAGGCTTATACAACACTGTATTTTATTTTATAAGGTCTTATAGAACAGTTTTATAAATGTTTACCGAGCTATAAAAGAATATGATATACGATACTTATAAAACAGTTTTATAAGGAACCATAATAAAACTAAAAATCATTTACGATGGTGCCAATTACAGAGCCTTATTAGAGTTACTATAAAACCTGTTTTATCAGAATTTCTTTATAGTTTACTTTGCAAATTTTTGTTGGAAATACCTATAGGAGTAATATATATTTTAACTGTTTTTGCTGGA
The DNA here is from genome assembly GCA_964006375.1 of Tillus elongatus. Taxonomy (NCBI): domain Eukaryota; kingdom Metazoa; phylum Arthropoda; class Insecta; order Coleoptera; family Cleridae; genus Tillus; species Tillus elongatus. Next base: position 45,205,422 of record OZ023270.1, on the reverse strand, counting down.
ACTATTTTATTCTGAAATAGATCTCTAATATTATGGAAGTAATATAAGTATTTAAATATGATGGCGTAAGGTGTGAAAATTAATTTAAAAAAGGTATCCTTTTGGATACCAGCAAGATGGATTTTAACCGAAGAAAAATTGCCTGTGCAAAATATGCCACATATACGAAAAAAATTAGAAGGGCTGTCGAAATATTTCTTTAATTTGTAAAAATCAACTCGCAATTAAATTATTCGTTTTTTTCATTTCAGTGGTCTAAACCTATTCTGTTACACATTTTATGTTTTATACTCATAATATATTGTGAGAATTGTCCGATCACAAATATTTTTATTCATTAATTGATTTTTCTTTTTTGTTCAAAATGGCTATCAAACAAATACAGGACTTGCCTAAAAACGTGGCCTCCGCTTTATAAATCACTTTATTCACGACTGCAACCATTACAGAACTATTTTATCTCTTAAGACACTGCTACAAAACATAATAAACAGAGACGTATTTAAGAGAAAAAACATGGCAATGGTTTTTATTGTCAATTTTAAAGTTTAGTTTTTACAGTCAAAATAGACCAGCCACACCGATATTTGCCAAATTAAAATGGTACAGATATTCAGGTGTACGTGCACATGAATATAAAATTCGGGACGCAGCGAATTTTCAATAAATGCTTAAAAATTGCATAACTCACTTTTCTGTAAACCTAGCAAGTTGAGTTCCTGTCCGTAGTAACGTATTTACAAGGGCAACATACCAACCAAATTTCATCAAAATAGCTATATTATTTTTTGAGATACATTTTTTTTTAGAAAATCTGGTCGATAGACGATACGCGTTCAGCTGTCATACTCCATTAAAAACTCCGCATGAATTCATGCACGTGGCTGCGAAAACAGTAGGTTATACATAGCTATAATATATCTGGTTCTTGTATCAGGATCATGGCTAACTCCATTAACAACTGTTTATGGTTAAGTACGGTCCTGTGCTGTAAGATTTAGGCAAACTGACGATCATATTGATACTGTAGCTTCAGATGGCGCAGTAAGCAGATTGTTACACAAGCAGCGCTTATAGAGCTTTAAAATTAGATGTTTCCTATTTGCTGCAATCAGTAAGACCTGCGTGTAGCTGTATGACACATGTGGTGTATTTAATTGTTCTATAAACGCATTTTCGGCAACACTTACGTAGTAGTATAGTGCTAAACTCGCTTTAGCTGTAATATTTCTGCAACATAAATGTAGTAGCAATGTGACCTAATCTCAAACCCAAAAGGTTGTAGATAGGCAGTTAGGTCCGATGGTTCCGCTTTTCCACAATATATACCAATAACCATAGGTCTTAATTTAGGCAAAAATGCATGTTAAAAAATATGGGCCAAAACTCATACTTACTACCACTATATATTGGTAAGCCATGAATGCTAAAATTGCAAGAAATCGTTTGGTGATGATCATCATAGAAAAAAATTGTCTTAACCTTGATTCAAAACCATGATATTAATATCGCCTACTTTTGTTATAACAAATGTCTGATAGGTTTTAAAAGACTTTTTGGGTCTTGGGGTAGTGTGCTTGGGTAGTGTGCTTGGAAACCGATCGTTTATATTTTAAAGAAACCGTTGAGTGCCAAATGCGACACGTTAAAAGACACGGCCCATAATCTAATATTTTTTCTAAATTCCGCATTTTTTTTGCACTTCACTTAGTGGGTTAGAACAACTTATCCTATTAAACTCCAAATCTTCCAGTCAATTAGTTCTTACATCTTTCCCCTCATTCTCTTCCTGGAATACACCCACCACATTTTGGTCTGAATATGATTGTAAATTGCCATCGTTTCTTACATTGATATTATTTAAGCTTGGGTGGACATCTGTGTGGGCACTACGATTACTATGTAAAACACTACTAACATGTTTATTAACAAATTTGCTACTTTCTAAAATATTTTTATATCTATTGACTTTCCGTTGAAAAGCACCGCTTCTTTTTACCTGTTTTCATTTGTTTATTCTTTGTAAATTGGACATGTTTAGAAATAAGAAAGGATATAACGGGGCATCTTACAAATGCTATACAGATCACAGCGATTGCACTTTTGCGCAAAGGAATAATTTTGTACTATATTTGTTTTCTAAGTGTGTTATTACAGCAGCGTTCCGTCCAACTTATAAAATAGTTTTTTTAACACCTGCGTTCAAGTGGAGTATGCTCTTTGCAGCCATATTATATAATAATAAATGTTAACAGAACTGTTTTGTACATGCTCATATAAACACTCGTTATTATAAAGCCATTAATGAGCAATTTTGTTCTGTAAGCTAATATACTCTATAGCGATTGTTGTATAGACGTTTACAAAACAAGGAAAAACCAAATATCTAAAGTGTTTTATAATTCTGCTCTAAGAACATTTTATAAATAAATTTAAAGAACTATTTTGTTGCGAGAAGCTAAGTACTCACCTTAGCAGTCTTTATAGAACAAAATTGCTTTTGAAGAGCAGTAATATAACAGTAATACAACAAATTTGCCATATAATTAAAAAATTATACAAAAATTTTGTTAGTTGGGACACCAGCCCTAGACCCATCACAATGAACAACCAAGATATTCAAAGTAATGAGTCCTTTTCACTTGTTGGTATTTCTGTGGATCGAAATCTCAATTGGCACCAACATGTCACATCAATTGCAGAAGCGGCTGCTAAGAAATTAGGTTTCCTCTTCCGGACTCGCAAATACTTTTCACCAGCTAATCTCTATACCTTATATACTTCACAGATAAGGCCAAACCTCGAATATTGCTCCCACATCTGGGGTGCCGCTGCCGCTTCTACACTCGCTATCCTGGACTCCATTCAGAAGCTATACGTCTCATCGGTGACCCTACCCTCACCCAAAAGCTGTCATCTCTTGCCCACCGACGTACCGTTGGTGACCTCTCTCTCTCTTTTATAGATATCTGCACGGCCACTGCTCAGAGGAGCTTTCTTCCATAGTTCATCCACCTGCTGCCCCCAACAGATCTACCGGGGGAACAGAGCGAATGAACCCTGATACTGTCCAGGTCACCAGACATAGAACATCTTGTTGTGCCTGCTCTGTTATCCCGAGGACTTCCAAGTTGTGGAATTCCTTGCCGGCACATCTTATCCTTCTCCTCCGAACCTCCAAACCTTCAAGTACAGAATTAACTAGTTACCTCATTCCTCCTTGTCGACACCCACGGTACGATAGTATTTGGGCTGTAAGCCCCCGTGGTGTGTTGTTGAAATAGAAACCAAAAACCAAAAAAACAGAAAAAAGAACTAAGACGCGGTAACACAGAGTCTAATCACCATAACCCTTGATGCTGCACATAAAACAGAACTTAAGGATTTAAAAACAGAATTTGAAAATAAATTAAAAAATCTAACCAAGAACATAACAGCTCAAGTTTTAAAAGACATTGATGTACCAAAGAATAACCAGCTTAAGAAGAAGTTGGTTAACGTAGACCACAAACTAAAGGATTAACATGATAATGTTAAACCCATCATCTCCATGAAACGTCTTGAACCATCTGATAATAAGAAGCAACTTATTGATCAACTACATAAGCCAGCAGAATCAATTTTAAACGTAGGCGTACAATAATTAAAGGTTTAAATGATTTGTGGCAGATTGATTTAGCTGAATTTACAGACTACTACAAAAACAACTCTGGCTACAAGTACTTTTTTGTTGTTATCAATTCTTTTTCAAAGTATTTATGGATTTGCCCACTTAAATCTAAAAATGGTGAGGAGGTGACTAAAGCTATGGCTGATATTTTAGCCAATAGTACAGCACCCTCTCACATTAAATCGGCCTTGGCCTAGAATTCTTTAACTCTAAATTTAAGGCCTAATGAAAAAATTCAACATTAATCACTATAACACTTTTGTGTAAAAATGCTGTAATAGTGGAAAGAGTCATACGTACCGTAAAAAAGAAAGATATACAAAAATTTCAACCTGTTTGGCTCCTACAAATGGATCAATACACTGCCTGATGTCACAGCTACTTATAACTCAACCATCCATCGAACAACACGTGTAAAACCTCAACATATTAACAAGAAAAATGAAGAGGCTATTCTTAAGAAAGCGTACTCAAATATTAGTGTTTGATCAGAATGAATTTAAAGTCGATGATGTTATACGTCTAATAAAGCCAACACATTATTCGAGAAAGATTATAACCGCGTTGGTCAAGATCATTCAGATTCACTACGCTAATCCACCCACCTATTTAATAGAAGACATGCAAGGCAATCCTATCAGTGGAGGATTTTATAAAGAGGTGCTGCAAACACTGCATCCCCAGATTATAATTTAGTTGAAAAAGTGTTAAGAAAGGTAAGAAATCATATGTGAAATGGCTTCGCTTTGATAAATCTCTAATTCTAAACTAGTAAAGACATTAAATAATTTATATTAAATGTAAATAAAACAAACATTGTAATATATATATATATATATATATATATATATATATATATATATATATATATATATATATATATATATATTGTAATATCCCCAACGCTAATCGAATTTTTACACAAACAAGAGCAACAAAACAAAAGGCAACAAAGCAACTAATACGGCAACATTGCATGATATTGTGTAATACCTAGTTGAAACAAATTTTATTTCAAGGAAATGCATCTTAGTCTGTCTTGCATCGTTGACTAATATGTAATTAAATCCCGGACTACGTTAAATTACTACAGGTGACCTGAAATATATTCACTTACCTTACTTTAAAGGCCTCTACATTTGCTTACTAAGGATGACTAATTTTCTGGGCTACCAGGATGGATTAAGGCGTGAAAATCTAGGGTTAGGACCAGGTTGTGTTTGTTCAGACTATGGGTTGGAACATTGTGAGAGAAAGGCTATAATTCGCAAACACTTAATTTATTTAACAAAGTTTCCCATTTGACAATACAGTGAAATGGACATGAAAGCACAGACATCTAGGCGCCCTATTGCTACGAGAAATCACACGGCTGGGCCTAATATTACACATATGGGGAATGCACTAGCATAAAAAATTTGGATCGCTTGGAGGGGTGATGACCTGGTGTGGATCAAGGTCTCCGATGTCACTCTCAGTTCCCACAGTGGTGTAGAATTAAAGATTGCTATTTTTATTTCATTATTCATTATTTAGATTTTATTGGTTTCATCGTTCATATTTCAGTTTTGGTTTGTCTTTGCTTTATTACCGTGGGACTGATTGAGCAACACCGCAGAACAGGACACCACACCCGGGCATATACTTGAGGCTAGCCGACTCCTCCCTCTACGTCTCTCATGTGGCCATTGGTCACTAGGAAATGACGCATTGCGCATTTGGGTTGCCTTTTCCACTTCCATGGTGCCACAGTTAAGATTTTTCGCGAGCCCTTTCTTGGGCTATAGCCTCACTGGAGGTCTTAGATTTTCGGAGGTTTGGCAAGTCAAGAAGTAGAAAGTTCACCCAAATACCGCTTGACAAGTATTTTGTTTTGGACCTGTAGGCTCTAGGAGGCGCAAGGGGAAGGTATTGTTGTAATTCAGGCCAGATCACTGTTGACTGACTAAGCGGAGACGGTAACGAACCTAATACTACCTCGCCCAATATTTTGACGTGTATCGCAAGCCTTTCAACTAATTACTGACCTTCAGGTTGCCCTCTCGTTTCAGTCATGCAAAATTGTGATAAATCGCGAAGTCCTTCATAGACTATGCCTCACTGGAGGTCTTAAATGTTCGGATAGTGGCACTTCGTGAAACAAGGCTTCACCTGAATGTCATTCTAGACACAAGGAGAATAATTACACAACTTTGTCAAAACATAGGGGAAAGTACTTCATCTATTCTATATCCCTTTGCTTTATTTTCCGAACCGTCCAGTGCACACCACATATTCTCAATTTCAAGTTTTAGTTTAATACAAAAGGGGGAGCCAAGATGTATGTTTCAGGTAGAAAACAATTTCTTTAGGTAACATATAAAATAATGAGATTCCTAACTTCAGGCTTTAGTTTCAAAGTGCATTAAAAGTGTGCCACATATTTTTGACTTCAAGTTTCAGTTTCAATATCACACAGAGATGGAATTTCATACCTTCAGTTGTAAGTTTCGGGTTTAAAATTACCTCATGTGGAGCTAGATATTGCTGGTTTCCCGATTCAGGTTCAAAATTGTATTATGTAAGACTAGATACTGTTGATTTCAAATTTCAGATTCAAATTAACTTATATAGAGCTACGGACCTCTCGTTTTCAAGTTTCAGATTCAAAATTATATTCTAAAGAGCTGCATACTTCTGGTTTCCAGATTCAGACTTAATTCACATTATAATAAGATACATACTTCTAATTTCATAATTCAGATTTAAACTATATCATAAAGAGCTACAGAATTCTGGTTTCACGATTCAGATTTAAATTATATTATAAAGAGCTACTTAATTATGGTTGCACGATTCAGATTTAAACTATATTATCAAAAGCAACGTACTTCTGGTTTCACAATTCAGATTTAAATTACATTATAAAGAGATACTTAATTCTGGTTTCACGATTCAAATTTAAATTATATTATCAAGAGCAACGTACTTCTGGTTTCACAATTCAGATTTAAATTATATTATATAGAGCTACAGAATTCTGGTTTCACGGTTTAGACTTAAATTATATTATAAAGAACTACATAACTCTGGCTTCACGATTCAGATTTAAATTATACTATAAAGAGCTACATAATTCTGGTTTTACGATTCAGATTTAAATTATATTATAAAGAGCTACATAATTCTGGTTTCACGATTCAGATTTAAATGATATTATAAAGAGCTACAGAATTCTGGTTTCACGATTCAGATTTAAATTTTATTATAAAGAGCTACATACTTCTGGTTTCACGATTCAAATTTAAATTCCATTAGGTGTGAACAAGATATTTGTTTTCAAATGCAAAGTAATTTCATTAAATACGGCATGAGCTGGTAACGTTTCTGATTTCAAGTTTCAGTTTACCTATCAGGAAACTTGGCAACTCTTCAGATGCGGAAGTAATTTATCTGAATGACATACAAACAAAGTAAATTGCAGGCTTCAAGTTTCAGCTTGAATATATCAGATTTTGTGACATTTACCGGCACAAATAATTTCTCGACATAATGTAAACAAATAAGTTTCCAAATTTCAAGTGTAGTTTAAATATATTAAATTTGGCAACGTCTCAATGCTCGAGTAATTCCTCTATGCTATACGCAAACAAATCAAAATTCCAGACTTTAAGTTTTAGTCTGAATATGTTAAATTTGGCAACATCTGAACACATAAATAATTTTTCTACATACTGTACAAGCAAATAACAGTCCAGATTTCAAGTTTCAGTTTAATTTATACAATTTAAATGCACAAATAATTGCTACACATAATATACCACAAACAAAAATACTAGGTTTCAAGTTTAGTTTAAATATATTAAACTTGGCAACATTTCAATGCTCGAGTATTTCTTCCACACTATATGCAAACAAACTAAAATTCCAGACTTCAAGTTTTAGTCCGAATATAGCAAATTTGGCAACATCTGAACCCACAAATAATTTTTCTACATGATTAGCAAACAAATAACCGTCCATATTTCAGGTTTCAGTTAAATTTATATAATTTAACTGCACAAATAATTTCTACATATAATATGCAACCAGCTAAAATACTAGGTTTCAAGTTTAGTTTAAATATATTAAATTTGGCAACTTTTTTAGATGTAGAGATAATTTATTTACCTAACAAGCAGATAAAATTCCAGATTTCAAGTCACAGTTTAATCATATTAAATTTGGAAACATTCAAATGCACAACTAACCTTATTAAAAACGTATAGCAAATAAAACTCCTGGTTTCATGTCTGGTGTTATTTTTAAGTGCACAATTAGTTTCATGAACTAATATATCAACAAGTAGAATTTCAGGCTTTAAGTTTAATTCAAAAATATCAAATTTGGCAACTCTGAACACACAAATAATTTTTCTACATAATACTCAAACTAATAAAATTCCCGATTTCGAGTTTAGTTTAAATCTACTAAATTGGGCAACATTCAAATGCACGAATAATTTCGCTTTGATGATATACAAATCAACAAAATCCCAGCTCTCAAGTTTTAGTTTAAATATATCGAACTTGGCAACTTTTAATGCACAAATAATTTATCTACACGATACACAAATAACTAAAATATTAGGGGTCAAGTTTAGTCTTAATACGTCGATTTCGGTAACATTTAGATGCAAAAATAATAATATCTGTACATTATATGTTCACAATTAAAACGCTAGGTTTCAAGATTAGTTTACGTATGGCATATTTGGCAACATTTAGATGCAGAAAATACTTTCTATACATGATATATAAGTAAATAAAATGCTAAGTTTTAAGTTTAAATTAAATATAACAAACTTGGCAACATTTAATGCACAAATAAATTTATTCAAATAATATGCAGGCAAATAAACTAACAGGGTTCAAGTTTCCCTTTAAATATATTAAATTGGGCAAACAATTTAGGGACACCGATAGCATATGTCATTTTAAAGGTACACTCACCGTTTGCTGTTACATCTGGTCCCAACAGGCTGCGACAGGGCCTCCAAACGGGGACGGCGGCTCGACTCCTGGGTCTCGTCTATGTGCGGGGGGTGTAGTGCGATTCGCGTTAACAATACCAGCAGAGGTCCCCTACTTCGACACTCTCGCTCGAATTTTATTCATGGCGCTAGTGTTTACCATAGGCTTTCTCCGCCAGTACGCTATGGAAAAGACCTATAGAATTCTCGCACTATGACCAGCTGACTTCAGACGCGGTTATAGGAAACCCAGAAACAGTGTTCAACACAGCATAAATCTGCCAGAATCGATCATTGCGATAATATGCTGTGCCTACTACCCGAGGGTTTCCCAGCAGACAGTGCCCACAAGTCTCTTATGTTCGAAGACAACTTTGCAGAAGAGACAACTCTAAGATCTCGATGAAAATCTTCCCCTATGTCCCAATCGTACGTAGTTTTATATCAAGTCACTCCGTCCAAACGTGAGAACAACGAAATTCTAGGCCTAGTCACTAGCGTTTAAAATATACCGGCTATGTACATAATTATCGACTTTATTAGTGCCTACGTGATCTGCAGCATCTCACTCTAGTCTTTTATAAAAAACTGTCTGACTACAATTTTAGTATACCCCCTTTTAATTAAAATATAATACGTTCCCATACATGAAACTAGACACACTTATAATTAGTTATCTTCTAATGAGAAAAACCTTTTAAAAATGCTTCAACTGAGCTCTTCATTCCTTTTCAAGGACTATAATTTGTTACAAGTGATCTCAATGTGCGACCTATATCTTGACCTTTGGCTGCACAGCGTGTGCAAGTCTCTTAACGTGATTCGTTTTTATCGGCTTAAATGATATATTGAAATATCCCTTATGCATAGTTTTCTTAATGTTATCTAATATTAATTCTATACAGGGCATAACAAACACTAAAATACAATCCCTATCTGGCATTTCACTTGTCGTATGAGAGTTATTTAATAAACATTAAAAGCCAATCAAATGACTAATTGCTGACGGGTCCGAAAGAAAATAATATGCTAATATACCAGGATATTTCATGATATATATATATATATATATATATATATATATATATATATATATATATATATATATATATATATATATATATATATATATATATATATATCTGTGTGTGTGTGTTATTAACAACCAACCTAACAGTTACAATATTAAGTTTTGAAAAAAAAGAGCGATTAACATATTGAATTAAAAACAGCCCACCTAATGGGTAAAATGTGCAGCTTAAGAAAATACATTAGCAATAAATCTACTTTAAATTGAAATATACCAATAATAATAATAATAATAATAATATAATACATAATAATAATAATAATAATATAATAATAATACATAATAATAATAATAATAATAATAATAATAATAATAATAATAATAGGCATTAAAATTTCTGATCGAAGGTCCAATCACAGACACGCGCCAAAAAGTAAAAAGTGCCCCCGTGGCAAAAAAGATTGATAAGTAGAGTGGAAACACTTCGAAAAGAAATTGGACAAACGCAATACATTGGGGGAGTACAGACAAGAGAATTGCAGAAACGAGTAGAGGAAATATCAGACCGAGTTCGACAACACTCGGCACAAGACCCAGTCAACCACCCTGCACAAGAATATTTGGACACCTTAAAACATAAGCTTTCTGTATATGTAGAACGGTTGAGGAGATATAAAGCGAGCAGCAATATGAAGTGAGACAATACAATGTTTGAACGCTCTGAAAGGGCTTTCTACCGTCAGATTAATTCAGCCAGGAATCCAGCCACCGATACTTTTCCAAATAAGGAACAAATTGAAGAGTTCTGGCAAAGCCAACTAGCCACAACAGCCTCCTACAATATTGGCGCCAGTTGGGTTAACGAGGAACACCGAGCGTGTCATAGTTATGAACAAATGCATTATCAGTCGTTTACCACAGTCTCCGAGGTTACTAAAGAGCTTCATAAGTGCAATGCACCCGGGCCTGATGGCTGAAGAAATTTGGGTGTACACATCATCTGTTGGCGGTGTTAATAAATGATGTTATACGTTACCCAAAGATGCCATTGTTTAAAAAAAAAGTTGGTTTGCGCATGCGCCAACCGCCATCTTTACATACGTGACCCAAAGAAGATTCCATTGTTTTTCACACAAGGAGACACCTATCTTCTGCCAAAGGACCAGCATTGGTCTGCTTAATAAGGAAGTTGGTTTGTGCAGCCTCCACCGCCCCATCCCACCGTCTTCTGCGGCGGCCGATGCTATTTTTGAATTCAACTCATCGAGACGATTACCATGACACCAAACACTATGCCTCTACACCGCTTAATAAAAAAAGTTGGTTTGCGCATGCGCCAACCGCCATCTTTACATACGTCATTTTCATAAGAATCAAAATGACAGGTATTTATATTTAGACAGGTTAGAGTAAATCTCGATTCAAAATTTAAATTTTGAATTCTCGCGCTCGACGGCCGCCATATTGGATGCCATCTTAGATGACGTCATTTCAGGTTAGACTCCTATTGGTCCTCTATCCAGCCGACATATTGTTTCGTCACTGTGACGTCACTGCGCTCACCGCAGTGACTGGGTGAAGGGTGGAGGGCTCAGAACTCTCCATCTATATACCTACTCATTACGATCAGCTAAGTTAATAACAAAATGTGTAACAATTTAAGCATGTTAATAGAATAAAAAATGTTTTAGTGCAAAAACAAAGTCGATCTCTTATTTCGCGGCCAATAAAATCGGAAAAATGTAAATTTCGAATACCCTGTTTTAACAACCTTTTTTACACCTCTTGGGGTCGAATTTGAAAAAATGCAGAAATGTGCTCTTAGGTATTTGTGTCCAGAACAATCTTGTGTAAAAATGGAGGCAATATCTTATTTTTGGGCTGATCAATTCTAAGAACTGTAAATTTCGAGTATGTATACCCTGTTTTAATACTTTTTACACCTTTGGCAAAGTTGGGTTTAAAACAATGCTGAAATCGGATTTTAGGTACTTCTATAAAGAATATTTTAGATTCAAAACAAATCTTATTTCACGGCCGAGAAAATCGACAAATTCTAAATTTTTAATGTGCCCCGTTTTTAGCCTACACCTCTTGCAAATCGAATTTGACAAATGCAGAAATCGGTGTTTAGGTCAGTATTTGTATAAAATACTTCATTTTGATCTAAAAGTAAGAAGTACTTAAATATCTTTTTTCGCGGCGGAGAAAATGGAAAATATGTACACTTGCGAAGCCAGAGAAGTAGTCTCTACCTGTGTATTTCGTATGAAAGAGTATCATGTACGGGCAGCAACAATTGGTGTAAAAAAGAGAAGTCCACTGCCGCGAAAATTGAAAACATAGAAATTTAGAATACATCCCTTTTTAACCCTTTAAAATCAAAATTTCTGAATACCTTTGTCTAGTAGGCGTCTATACACTTATACGAATATATCTGTATAACTTTACAGTGAGTCAGTCAGGTCATATTATTTTAAATACATAAAATTTCATTAGTCCAAAAACAAAGCACAAATCATTGTAAACGGTTCAGGACTACTGAATTTAAGTTATGATGTTTATTTACTCAGAAATCAATAAAACAAAGTAAGGCATGTTCGAATAATAAACTGTAAGTAGCTACTTACCTGACGGTAAGGAAGCACAATAATCGCTTGTTCCAATATGATGCGAAGTTGAAGTAGCGTTTTTAAGAGTCCTTAAACATTTTTTTCACAAATGTTTTGTTGCTTTGCATTTTGTTTTCTCCAAAAAAAAAAGGACACAAATATTTTATATTATATATCACTAAGCATGCAAAATACAGTGATGGAGATCAAAAATTAATTACCCGTTTATCCAAAAAAATAAAAAAACAAATAATTTTATAATGTAGGGTCCTCCTAAGACGCAAGACAATCGTTGATTTCCGAATAAATAAAATAAATATCATTAAACGATCGCTCTGTCAACCACCGGCGCTAGTACGAAAACGTAAACAGCTTATGCCAGTTATTACGAGACACTTTAATGCGGCAACTGGAAGTTAAAAATAGAATATGCCACTATTACTTTACAAAGGTCCTAAATACGCAAATATGTCAGAATTAATTTAGGACTTACACAAAATACACTACGCCAGAGGGCGCTGACATCAGTCCGTTTCTCGCCATAGTTAATCTAAGACGCTACCACATACGCTTTTAAGTGAAATACCACACTATGAGAATTTTTGAACTAGTTGGTCCTTCCTCGTTTTACAACACCAGTTCGGTGCCCCTCTATTAGGCTTCACCCCTACCCACACTTGTACTTGCTGTTACGTCCGTATTGCATGTTGCTTAACAGCCCCTTCAGTTGGAGGGAGAGTTTAGAGATCAGTCTTCATTTTTGCAACTGCTTTGTTAAATGTTTTGTAGCGGAACCCGTTGAGGGATTTTTCTGTTGCTGGAGCGGCATACCATGAAAGAGTACTCAGGACCCCAACTGTCTCAATAGAGCCTGGGGAAGAAGAGCCGCTGGCAAACACCTCAGCTGCACGTTGTACGATTTTGGACTTCTCGTACATTTTGACAAAACCCACTTTATTCTTGCGATACGCTGCGGATGTTGTGTCACAGCCTGTGAATGCCTGTAGGAATAACAAATGGGTATTGTCTTTAATTTTCAACTCCTGCTGCATCTGCTGTGACGAATATACACTCGTCTTGATCTTTCCTCTTCCAGGTTTTAACACAAAATGTCGCGATGAATTGGGGTTTTGGCTACCACGAGAACAACCAAGTTGACGTTCTCGCCAATAACAGCAATCGAGGAATTTTGAGATTTGTTGATAGCTGTCTTCATATTATCAACGTCAGCATCGCCTAAAGCTTGGAGCGTATTTATGCCATTTTTATGCAGCTGCATCATCAGCGGGCTTATCTGCTGACTATTATTATGGAAGTTGGAAAGGAAATCCTAGTGTTTGGCTTTGATTTCACTTTCCAAACGTATATAGATGTCTCCTTAGCCGATATCGTCGACTCTGTTCAGCTGCTTTTGTGCTCTTTGAGGTGTCAGTGTACCCATCGAAAAACCACTGTACAACTTCTCCATGATAATGGGTCTTTATAAGTCTAACGGAATCATCACAATGAATAATACAGTTGTCTCTTTTTGGTGGACTAGGAATCATATATCAGCAACAACTTCAAAGGTAGTGTGCAAGTGCAAGTGGCTTTAGCAGTGTGTATAGTACTGACTTTCTGCCAATCTGGATTGTCGAATTCATTGAGCGCGATCTTTTTGTGACAGTTTGATATTTGTGAATAGCAAATTTTCCATTTTTGCAATTGCTCGTTTGCCAATTGTATCATGGCATAAAACTGTCTCATCGCCCACTACCCCTGTCGCTATTGACATGATTTTCTCGTTCCTCAGAAAAGGAGGGTGATTATCAAACCATTGTGTAAGACTTTGGCGAGCTTCTCCAAAATCCTTGTGCTGCTCACTTGATGAAAACAAAACACAACAATATTCTTCTAGTGCAGTACATATGTCTTGAGTTGCAGTCATACCAATTACCTATTCACTGAGAGCACTATTGGTCATACCTCTACCACGGGTCATACCACCTCGACTTGAGAATGACCGCATCGAGGTTGTCTCGATAGTCATGTCTAATCACATGCCGGACCAGAACCGGTCATTCCTTCTCTTTGCGAAGTAGCCTTTGTTCACGAACTTCTCGTACTCATCTGATGTCAAGATGGTAGAGGGGCTTTCCATTTCCTGTACATATAAGTGGCAAGACTTGGCATACGAGAAGTGTCCAGCAGCGTGAAAATAAGGTGTCATTGCGTACAGCTGTTCCCTTCAGCAAGGAAATCCCTAGACCTCTCAACACGAATGTACTCTTTTATTAAATTCACCATTTTGAAATATTAAACGCATAGCATAGCAGTGGGTTTACTGTTGCTGATCCTGTCCATCGCCTCCAAACGTGATAGCCACCGAGACGAGAAATTTGTTTTGGTCCAAATAATTCAACGAATCAGGCTCCGAGAGGAAATCTGACGTAAGGGTGTTGATGCATGCTCTTCCTCCTTGAGTTGGACTTCGTCTATGTCATGTTTGACAAGGTATTTTCGACAAAACAATGACCACGTACTGCTCTGGCAAAGGCGTGCCCATTCAGCAATATGTCAACTGATAATGGAGCATATATAGTGGACAAGAGTTATTTCAAACCAGCTCCCATCATGAGACACCCTACACACCCTATGACATTAGAAGGGGAAATCCGCCGAGAAGTACAACACAAATCTACAGTTAAGAGTGTGATGTATTTGTGGCAGCTGCAACAATATGTCTGGCTGTACAATATAGGGGTTTATCAAAAGTTACACATATATGTTTTCTATCCGTTTCGTCGCACAACCTACGTGCATAGTGCAGCGCTGTTTAAACTGCATCAAAATCTGATGGGGGAGCATTTATAAAAGGAAGAGCAATCACTCTAGTCTTTTCACTGCGTTCTCTTATTGTTATACAATGCATGACCACTTCCACTCTGGGACTGCAATACCTTGCTTTTTGGCAACAAACCACAAAATGTCATGTGATGTAGGATGTGATGGCTGTTCTGGTATGTCCATGGGTACCACAATCACATCTTGTAGACCTTTTTGCATCGCAGTGTACTACTAGCAAATGTTTAAAACACAGAATGGGGAAAAATGATTTTTTTTGAAAATTATAGATTTTTAATAACGTATATCTCGAAACCCGTTAGGAATTTGACAAATATGATGAGAAGGACTCGTATAGAAAATTTAGTTAGCTTTCATTTTTATTTGAAAATTATTTTCAGAGTGTACTGTTACCGATATATAAGCAAAGAAACAAAAAATGGGACTAATCCACCCTCCTCCCTCCTTAAAGTTACCCAGCAGGGGCGGGGACTTTTAGTATGTTTACAACATAACTATTCCTAACAAAGTCCTAAAGTGAAAGATTCTCGCATATTCCATGCACTCTACACCCCTCTTTTGACCACTCGTCGACTATTTAGGTTAATTGTGACATTAAAATATATGCCACTATTTCTGGATAGGTCACAAATTGAGGTTGTTCATGCCCAAATTGCAGTTAATGGAACACAGATACCCGCGCGCGCACACACACACACACACACACACACACGCGCGCGCACACACACACACACACACACACACACACACAAATTCAGGCCCGGCTATTATTTCTATCAACATCAATCAGTTTACACGGTGGAAATGAAAGTAAAAATTCCAGCTGGTAATAACGGTCAAGCTTTTGCAAATGCCAACTTTTGGCCTCATGTATAAAAAATGATGCAACTGCAGTAAGTGAGGTATATTAACGGGTTTTCAAAAAAAAGTTCAGATGCTTTTAATTTAATTTAACCTTAAGTCAAAAACTTCAGGTAGGTAGATGGTAATCTTGCTTATGGAGTTGGAAAAAAAATGAGGAGATTTCGGTTTTTTAGAGAAATTGGCTTAATTGAGCTAATTTACAAACACTTTAAAGCTGTTTACACAAACCTACCAGGTTTTATCAAAATCAGGTAATAATTTTTAAGTTATTAATTTTTAACGCTTTACTAAAAGCGACATTAGTCAAGTTACCCACTTGTGGAACGCCTCGTTACAAATATTCGTACTTCCTACAGCATCGGAGCATTGGAACGCCCTCCAAGCAGACATGTTTCCGAAAACATATAATTTCTAATTATTCAAGGCGCAAGTAAACACGCATCGTGTGGCACAACAACCAAGTTCATGATGTCTTTTAGAGTTCCATGTTTTGCGTTCCATGAACTCTATTATAAAAAAGAAAATGCAAAACGGCTGTGTAAGGTTTTTTGTACTTTAAATTCTTCTCAAAGAAGATATTCGTGATTTACGGAACATACAATTTTCTTGACTGCCTGAAATACATTAAGTTTTTTCAGGCAGGCAGGCACAACCCTCAAAACAAAAGCACCTTCGCTCAAAGTACAAATATAATTTAGCAAAAAAACTACCATAAGGAACGAAAGTGAATTTTAAACAAAATCAATTTAGAGAATAATAATAAAACAGATAAAAAAAAGTATCCCAGTCTTAACAAAACAAACAGAAACCTTTTATTTAATGTGTTTTCGGTTTTTGGTACCTAACCTACAGAAATTTTAAATTCTTAATGTAGGTATCGTTTTAGAGAAAAATTATACGCGCCTCAATACTTAAAAATCTGTCGCATTTACTGTTTAAAAAAATAGGCATATTAAATCTCGATTATTTTGTTTTAGGTTTTGAAAAATCTAATATTGTTTAAAACCTATTCCATTACAATTTGCAAGGTCAGGCAAAACACGACTTTCGCAATATTTCCGTATTCGAACAGCATGTTTAAACAACCTGTAAAACTAAATGGAAAAATATTCCAACCAATAACATCAAACTCATGCCTACTATGCTTACTACCACTGCTAAACGGATCTAGACAGTGAAAGTAGATATTTTCCTATAGTGTGATTTCGTTATGTGGATGATATTTTTGCAGTGCACTCAATTTTTTTTCAAACGACACAAGCATAATTTTTATTTACTTGATCAATAAACATAGTGTATCAAAGCTAATTCAGTAACAGTAAGGCATTTTGCAGCATTAAAAATTTGGCAAACCCGTTGTTAATTACAGTATTATCAAAAAAGATAATGTAGCTAATCTAGTTATTTGCTGCAGCAAAGTTTTATTTGTGTGTATATTTTCTTATATAGGTCTACATGTGTCTAGCAATAAGGCATAAATTTTGATTTTCTTTCGTGATTAATTGCACATTACATATACACCTAAATAAAGTAACTGTATTTTAAAAACATGCTCCTGTTTTGTAAAACTACGTAATTAAAATAATAAGTGAGTTTCACCTGACGACATGGTTTGTCGTAAGGTAAATTAACAAATTACATTTGTTAATTGCGGCATTAAGTACAACGAAATACATTACGTTTTCACAGATTGTTTGTGTAATTATATTTACATTAATTTTGCGTATTTTATGGCTACAAAATTACATGGAAAAGAGCAACATTCGTGTGATACGTTCTGAGACATAGTAACCTTTTGACAATATTACTTGAATGACAGGTACTTGGAAAGATAAGAGAAAGACCAAGATGGATAGTTTTGGAAAACTTAGACGGATGAATAAGATAATGGAAATCTATGGTGAATTGCAAATAATCACGGAGATTGTTTTGCAATCAGTCTGTGTATAAAAGATAGCTTTATTCTGACAGAAATTTTACGTTCCGTACGCACGGGGTGTATATAAACACACTTACATCGTTAATTTATTATTACTCCAGACCACCTGGAACTGCACTTTCACTAGTGATTTTACTTAGTCTGGGTTGAATGGTCGTTAAGATATGAATATGATTATTAAGCCCTTCAGAGCACCTGACGACTGTGTATTTCTTAGGTGATAGGATATTTTTATGGTCCAATAGACAAGACACAGAGGATGGAGACTTAGCCACTTGTGGACTAATAACTTTAATGTCAATCCTAAATTTTCCTAGCACAAAAAACCAATTATTTAATAACAAGTCAAGTTACCCTATCTGAGTTTAAGCATTGCTAACAGAAAACAGACACTGCATTTTTTCATTAATTTCAAACTAAACCGTGAAGTAGACCCTTAACATTCGTCTATGATTAAATATACCACACCATGTGACTACACAGTAGATGTGCTGCACTGGAACCCATGTCACTATGTTTGACTTCACAGTTTCATTAGTGTTGTCAGACAAGTCAAATAATATCTTTGAATTGATTTCCATGGAATCTAGTGCCTCAAGCGTCGCTAGGCTATACGAGTATAAGCCAATTGACTGGTTTCTCGCGATTATTTAATAATTTGTTGTGCGGAACATTGTCTTACGGCCATCTAGGTCTAAAATATTGTTATCTGTTTCCCCAGGCTCATTGAAGTTTTGCGTATTGACCTTATTATATAAAGCCTTGATGCAACACCGGTTTCTGTTTTGGATCCGAAAGTGTACCAGTGGCACTGAAGGGCAATTTGTCCATCTCTCCCTCTCTGATCTTTCTATTTTGAATTTTTTCTCGAAGCTATACTTGGGGACCATATTGTCAACAGGCATCGCCAGAATTGGTTCTGCCTTAAGTTATTTGTATGGCTTCTGATACTCTGCTCCGTGTTGCTGGTATTTGACCTTGCATTAGCCTACGTACCACTGAGGGATGTTCTTATATAAATATGTACAGCGAAGCCGGGTTAAAAGGGACTTCTACTGCTGATATCATGATGGTCCTCATGGCCTTCGTGGCGCTCAGGCTCACTTAACAGCATAATCACCACCCCTGCTGTATTCTTAACACCTTTGTGTAAATACCAATGTATGAACCAATGTTCATTCTCAAATTCTTACCAGACATTAATCTATACTTTTCTGCCAGATTTGTGATTAGATTAAATATGCGCCATTTATCGTAGGTAAAGTCTCCATGGTCATTAAAGACTTTATAACTGAAAGGCAGATGGACTTAATAGCGTCCAAAACTTAAGTCTGTATAAATTGAGGTGTACACATGAATGTCAGTATCGGTCAATGATGTTATACTTGATTTCTCCAATCATGTGCATTGCACGTATCTCTTACTTAAATTCAGGTAAGCATTTGTCAATAACTTGCGTCTTTCTACATAAGGTAATCACATCCAGTTTGAAGAAACGCATTAATGCACCCTGCTAACAACACAACAGAATTGCGTGCTAGCAAAAAGGCGTGCCTGACTGCTATTGTTTGACAGCAAACCCATTGTCAAACTGGTCCAACTGTCTGAAAATGACGATATATGGGTTTAGGATAACAAGTAACTACTTGTAGCTAATGGTACTAAATTATATATATATATATATATATATATATATATATATATATATATATATATATATATATATATATATATATATTATATGTTATAAAATCTGATCCAATTTCGTATCATCACTTACTGCATTGGCAGCTACTTTTTTTATCTGTCTCACATGACCAAGCTCGCGAAACTGCTTTTCTATTTTGCTAATTGTTCCTTGGGATACAGGCGGCAAATTTGGAAATTTTTCGTGAAATAAGCGAGACACTTCCATCTGTGTCCGTGTGTTATCTCCATAACCAATCATTTGTAGAATGGTTATTTTGTGCATTTCTGTTAAATGAACCATTTTTCTGATATTATTACGTACAGTTAACGAAATTCAAACGACAATAGCACTGACACTAATCACTACTGTCATGCAGGCAGACAACAAGTTGCTAAGGCTACGAGTTTTATACGAACAGAAAGAAAACTGTTTTTGTTTTTGTTTCATTTCATATCAGTAAAAAGAAACGCAGGAATGGTTTTTGTTTACTTTCTCATTATCAAGAGCTGAATGGGAAATAAGTATTGAATGCAATGTAGCGAATTTGTGAAATAAAATAATTTTCTATTTTTAATGTTAATTTTTGTAATAAATCTGAAAATACTTAATATTTCCGAAACAGTTGAAGATAGGTATAGGACATTGTACATGAATTATGTCTAGAATTTTCTGAAGAATCCAAAAAATTTATAATATACAGGGGCTTGTATTTAAAATAAGAAAGTTGGTATTGGCCACTGTCACATGACGCACCCTAAATAATTTTTTTTCTTGAAAAAGATGCGCAGTTAAAAATACAAATCGACGTGTCCAAGCGTTTTTCCCAACACGTCCTCATTTATCCGTTATCGAATTTATTCCATTTGGCTGTTCCACACTGTATACATAATACACGATTTATATTATTTAGTTAAAATAAATTATAATTGCTTCAAAATTTGATTTGAGTGATGTATGGTATAATATGATTTTAACATTAGTAGATCACATTAAATATAACTTTATACAATTTTATATTTTTATGTAAAAACGATTTATCTGATCACTACAGGTCATGTCTCTTACAGAATTCCAATGATTGTACATACTCCTAGGCAAGGGAACAAATATTTTCAGTGGAAACTCTCGAAGGTAATGAAATTTGAGTAAATGGATACGTCGACACGTTTAATGGATTACAAAATGGTTTATGTTGCTTTCCATCATAGAAGACCTAATTTAGACCAAAGATTTGTATCTTTAATGTTGGATCCACCTTATTTAACTATCATTACTCAAATCAATTTGAAGATGACATACCAGGATGCACAAGATAAAATATTTAAACACATGCTTTTGTTTATATTATTCACATTTACCTACAATGCTTAGTTTAATAAAAATACTTATTCTAAACAAACTGACATCCACATTTACCTCCCAAAGATATACAAATTATTGTCCTAATACCATAAGTGAAAATTAGTATCTCTGTTGAGCACTGATAAGTACACTTTGGAAAACCGGATCCACCGCAAAACATTTTTAATACCTTAAGATTTCTCATTCTCTTGGATTATTCATCATCTAACACTGCACTCTACTGGCGAAACGATCGTTAGTTGTTAAAAATTTGTTGTGGTGAATTGTGCTCTCAAAGATATACTTGTCTTAATACAACAAAATATGAAGTAATTAAAAAATAATAGGTCTGTAGGTCTGACAAAATTATGAAATTAAAGAAATAATTAATATTAAGCGATATGATATAAAACTAGCTGATTATCTGGCGTTGCCCGGGAATTATTTATTCCAAGCCTTGATTAGACAGGATATATATATATATATATATATATATATATATATATATATATATATATATATATATATATATATACATATATATATATATATATATATATATATATATATATATATATATATATATATATATATATATATATATATATATATATATATATATATATATGTGTGTGTGTGTGTGTGTGTATCGGTATTGAGGTTAATAGTTTAAAACTTTTAAATACTTAAGTATCTTTTTTCCCAGACAAACATCACCACCCCATCGCATTTCACCTTAAGGGTTGTGAAACAAAATACTCTATGAGTATGAGTCATTTATTCTGGAGAGTATTAAGTTTTATGTTATTGCATGCATATGGTATTCAATTTTCTTATACAAACTTTTATCCCTTATTGCCCTTTGTGAATTCTGATTTAGAACTCTTCACCTAAACATGGTTTTTCACGTCTCTGTGGGTATTCTATAAAATGTTCAAAATTAATATGCATGAGTTAATTTGTTATTTTGTTAAAATATATAATAATAATAAAGTTTACCTTTTGAAGGAAGTTTAAAAAGAGAGAAAGAGAAAAATGAAAAAGATTTGAACCTAAAAAATAAGAAAAGCTTGCGCATTTAGAATGTGCACGTGGCTGATTGCTAGCAGGTAAGGTTTAGCTCGTAACGACAAGTCACTGACTGTCCCGGCTCGTAATATTAAGAAAGTATAATCATTACAAGCAAGGGCGTACCCAGGACGTTTAATGGATTACAAAATGGTTTATGTTGCTTTCCATCATAGAAGACCTAATTTAGACCAAAGATTTGTATCTTTAATGTTGGATCCACCTTATTTAACTATCATTACTCAAATCAATTTGAAGATGACATACCAGGATGCACAAGATAAAATATTTAAACACATGCTTTTGTTTATATTATTCACATTTACCTACAATGCTTAGTTTAATAAAAATACTTATTCTAAACAAACTGACATCCACATTTACCTCCCAAAGATATACAAATTATTGTCCTAATACCATAAGTGAAAATTAGTATCTCTGTTGAGCACTGATAAGTACACTTTGGAAAACCGGATCCACCGCAAAACATTTTTAATACCTTAAGATTTCTCATTCTCTTGGATTATTCATCATCTAACACTGCACTCTACTGGCGAAACGATCGTTAGTTGTTAAAAATTTGTTGTGGTGAATTGTGCTCTCAAAGATATACTTGTCTTAATACAACAAAATATGAAGTAATTAAAAAATAATAGGTCTGTAGGTCTGACAAAATTATGAAATTAAAGAAATAATTAATATTAAGCGATATGATATAAAACTAGCTGATTATCTGGCGTTGCCCGGGAATTATTTATTCCAAGCCTTGATTAGACAGGATATATATATATATATATATATATATATATATATATATATATATATATATATATATATATATATATATATATATACATATATATATATATATATATATATATATATATATATATATATATATATATATATATATATATATATATATATATATATATATATATATGTGTGTGTGTGTGTGTGTGTGTATCGGTATTGAGGTTAATAGTTTAAAACTTTTAAATACTTAAGTATCTTTTTTCCCAGACAAACATCACCACCCCATCGCATTTCACCTTAAGGGTTGTGAAACAAAATACTCTATGAGTATGAGTCATTTATTCTGGAGAGTATTAAGTTTTATGTTATTGCATGCATATGGTATTCAATTTTCTTATACAAACTTTTATCCCTTATTGCCCTTTGTGAATTCTGATTTAGAACTCTTCACCTAAACATGGTTTTTCACGTCTCTGTGGGTATTCTATAAAATGTTCAAAATTAATATGCATGAGTTAATTTGTTATTTTGTTAAAATATATAATAATAATAAAGTTTACCTTTTGAAGGAAGTTTAAAAAGAGAGAAAGAGAAAAATGAAAAAGATTTGAACCTAAAAAATAAGAAAAGCTTGCGCATTTAGAATGTGCACGTGGCTGATTGCTAGCAGGTAAGGTTTAGCTCGTAACGACAAGTCACTGACTGTCCCGGCTCGTAATATTAAGAAAGTATAATCATTACAAGCAAGGGCGTACCCAGGATCAAAACGGGGGGGGGGGGGGTGGGGGGTCAAGCCATGGTCGTTCAGGTTGTAACATCTTATCGCGGAAAAGATGAATGAAACCAAAATTTAAAGAAAATTATGTATAATTATAGCAGTGATTTATCAACTAAGTTATTTAATTGCTTGAAAAAAAATATTCTAGTTACATGTCTTATAGTAGTATAATTTTGGTACAAAACTTGTTCAAAACTCTCGTTTAAATCCAGTCCTGATTCTCCTTGAAATATTTCCGATGGACGCTCATCAAACACAACCCAGTCAAGCTGTCTTCTCCCATTGTACTTCTCAGCCAGGTCTCTACCCTTCGAAGGGTACTGGAAGATCGTTCAACAGTAGCCGTAGTTGATGGAAAAGCACTTAAAATGAGGAGTGCATACCCTTGTTGCAGGGAAAAAATATTAGCCTCCTCCAAAAGTGCAGCCACTTCAATATCCTTTAATTTGTCTCCTGCTAAATCCTTCTTTTTCCACAGATTATACGACAAATCTAATTCTGCAGAGATATGACCCAACTTACAACTCCTTGAAAGATTTTGCATTTTTCTCAAAATCTTTTGAAGTCTTTTTTAGCGTGTATGAAGGATGAAGATGGGATAAGGCAAAAGCAGGTGTATTTTCGTGTGATAATCTAACATTCAATGATACAGTTAAAGAGTCAAGATAAGGGATGATCAACGACCGTCTCCAATATTCAGTCGCAGTTTCAGATGGCGGATTACTTCTGTGTATTTGCTTTTGAACAATTCGTGGGACTGTTAACTCAACGCCGACTTTCTCCGCGATATCATGTAATTTTTCAAGTAATTCATCAGAAACATGTTCAATTTCTTGTCGATCCTTCTTGATGACATCAAGGATTGCACCAATATGTTTCCTCACCATAATCAAATCCATATTTTTACTTTGTAGAACGTTCACAACGGGTTCCAAAATCGCAGAGTACTTTGCAATCATGACTAAACCTACGATGAAAATTGGTTTAGTAACTGCACAGTGCAATTGATAGGCAAATTTTCTTGTAGCATAGTTTCCTTCGACCGAGAGATGTTCTAGCGCATTGACGATTTCATGGAAGCTGCCTTTCTAATGCTCTTGTATTTCTCAGACCATCTGGTCTCACTGAGCCTTGATAGATTAGGAGCCGAATTCCTGCGGGCTGGCGACTCACGAAAGAAGGATATTGTATCCTTAACTGTTGCAATTAAGTTTCTTCTTTCCGGTATTTTGCTAGCATCATTGGTCAATGATGCTAGCAAACTTGTGGTCACAAGATTTAGTTTGCGGCTTGAGCAATGGAAAAATAAAGATTTATTGTACTTTTTCTTCAAAATGGCCTGTACACCACCTTCTCTTCCAGCCATCGTAGAACATCTGTCAAATCCAACACAATTCTCTGCTGAAAGAATCTGATCAACTAAAAAACTCTGAATTGTGCTAGCGATTGTAGGGGCATCTTGAGATTTCAGCTCAACATAGCCTACAAATTCCTCTCTGATTTTTCTTGATTCTCATCATAAAACCGCAATCCCATAGAAAGCTGTTCTTTTCCAGCGATATCTCCTGTTTCATCGGCCATTACAGCGTAAGCTTTTGCTTGTTTACAATCTTCAATAATTCTTTCTTTGACAACTTCACCACATAATCTTATAACTCATTTTGAATTTTTGGTGAAGTGTAGACTGTATTTCTTCGACATGTATCCAAATGATTATTTAGCTTCACATCACCACAGTCAATTATTAAATTTAAAAGGTCAAAGAAAACCCCCTCACCTCCTTCCTTTCCTCTAAGTGGCAAATCATGAGTTCCACAAAATATGATACAAGAAATAATTAATGACAATATTTGTTTGTTTTCTTCAATCATCTTCTGGTGACCACTTTGCAACTGTACATCAACTGGAACATTTTCAAGGAACGCTTTTACAGCAGCTGTTGAAGTTTTGTGGTAGTGACTGCCGACGTGTTTTCTACAATATTCATGTATATCTTTAAACTTCACGTATGACCTTACCATGAATGACCCCAAAACTCCTTTAACTGTAGCAATATCAGGAGGAAAAAGAACACAGTGCATACATAGAGCACCTTTCAAACGACTTGAGTACACCAACCAAGGAGTATATTGATCTAACCAGCGGCGGTTAAATTTTATTTTCAAATGGCTGGCATCAGAACCAAACCGCCCCACCTGTCCCTCGCTGGATACGCCCTTGATTACAAGCTAAAGTGGCTGCGTGTGTGGTGCTTTAGCATGGCGGAAGTTTCCAAGGGCGTGTCTCAGATACAGAGCCAATTTTCGAGTGTCGGGCATTGCTAAATTGGAAAAAGTTTTGTACAGATTGTTATAGTACCTAGGATACATATTGTGTAAAAGAATTCAATAATTTGACTTAGTACAAGTTATTAAAAGAAATTTGATGAAATCACAGGACCGAGATAAAAATATTTTTCTTTACCAAAATACCGACGAGATAACAATTGACAGTTTTAGCTAAAGGTGGCTACGCACGATTTCCTTCGTGAATAGTTTTACATTTGTATGTCCTTTGGAAAACCAAGAACCTCGATTTGAATTGGTACTTTTTGGAGCAGAAAAAAGCTTATTGAATTAAGCAAAACAGATGTTAAAAGCCCTGTTGTAGAACTAAAGAACATTTTCTTGAGAAAACAAACGAACTAAGTTTACAGTAAATAGTCTAGAAAAGCAAGAAACCAATTAACAGAAAGTAGTAGGTATAGATGATTCCTTCTGAGCCCACCTCCCACCTTCCACCACCCACCTCCCGCTACTGAGCATGCGCGTGACGTAACAAATATGGCGGTTGTATTAAGGATAACGTAGGATACAAAATGAGATGACGCAATCTAAGAGGGCGACCAAGATGGCCGACCGGAAGTGAAAAACCCGGGGAATTAAAAATTTTAGCCGGTAGTTGCGCCACTAATCAAAGTAAGAGGCTCCGCTATTTTGATTTTTGCAAAAAGTGACGTAACAAATATGGCGGTTGGCGCAAGCGCAAACTCAACTTTTTAGTTTTTAGTTGAAGCTCTATGTGTGGGATGTCATTTTACTCGGCTCAGTAAGTAGAATTCAAAAATGGTATTTGCGAATGCGCAAACCCAACTTTTGGAGTTTTTGGCCTAAGCCTTAGGTGTATGGAGTCATTTTACTCGGTTTGGGGAGCAGATTTTAAAAATGCGAATGCCAGGCATGCCAAACATAACAGCAAACACAAATCCTAAGAATATTAAGATCAAGCATGCTAAATACGACAACATAGCAACAGCTAAAAATCCTAAGAATATTAAGACCAGACATGCTAAAACCTGCAAACTATGATCTCGACTACAATATGTAACAGGAAATGAGTCATGTAACAGGAAATGTATAATGTGTTTTCAAATACAAATGTACGTGACCTTCTACAAATGTTGGTGGCCTCCTACAAATGTTGGTGGCCTCCTACAAATGTATGTGACCTCCTACAAATGTATGTGACCTTCTACAAAATGCAAACAACAACGATGAAGGTTAAATGAGTTTCAATAACAAGTCAAAAGTGGGAGGTATAAGTATATATAAACATTAGGTGGCAAGCAAGTACATAAGTCGTTGTCTGTAGTCTGCTCACAGTAGTTATATATTAGTGTATTTGTTCTGTTCAACATATATGGTATGGATGTTAACGACGAACCTAGTAATAGCAATGTTTGTGATTGTTATTGGGGCCGAATTGATGCAGCTCTACGTCAGAATATTAGTGATATTAAGCAAGAAAGTAGAATGCTACTGAAAACAGGGTATGCCATTACTCCAGCTCTAAGTGTTGCAATTGGTATATCAAAAGCGGCCGGATTGATTCCAATAATTAAAATTATAAATTAAGCTTATATCCACCAAATACAAATATAACAATCTCATCTGGCTCATGGGAATGGGAGTATTTTATTTCAACATTGAAAAACACAGCTGAAGAGTACTTTACCAAAGCTAATAAGATCGAACCTGAAAGTATTGGAATATGTACCATCAAACCTATTAAAGTATTAGACAGTAAAGGTATATCAATCTCAGATGATTCTATTACTTTTTATTTAACCGAAGACGCAGTTCAACGGCTACTAGATCTGGTTGAAATCATCAACGAAAAGCTGAAGTTTCTAACCGATTTGAACTTTGATATTCGACTTAGTGATTTCCTCTATTGTGTTGCTGATGTTCTCAAGTGTGTTAATAAGAAGGAGCTACCACGTGATGAGGAGGTGATAAAGCTTATAAAAACCATGTTAAAAGACTATGAATCATCATTCCGAGTTAGTATGTTAGAGTGCTTACACTTTACAAAGAAGCAAGTACTTGATCGTTTCAAAGAAATACACACGATATACAATGAGTCATCTTAATGAAAGTTTCATCATCCTAACAGCACTATGTCAAAATGTTTTTTATATACACAAACCACCAAATGTGAAAGAAGTAAGGATCTGTTTCGATGAGTGTACGAAATGGTCTGGTCTTCCAACAACACATCTACACAATGATGCACGTATCCAACTTTCAATGTACAACTTTTCAAAAAGCATATCTGAAGTGGTGTATTACAAACTTATGTTTCTGTTTGCTAATGGTAAACGTGGTGAGACATCTGATTGGAGAAAACACACATGTGTTTTATTCATTAGTTAAGCATCTGTAGTTAAGATGAGATACTGTGAGTCATGCTTGATACAAGTGAAAAAGAATGAATTTTCTGGACATTTACGTAGTGAAGCTCACATAGCAAAAGTATGTGAGCCATGGCAAGTTGAACAAATGCATATGCTAGCTCAAGCTTTTAAGAATAGAGTAGCCACTTATCGTATAAGCATAGATGGTAATGACATAAGACTTGCCTTGGATACTGTGAAACATAAAGTGTTTCATCTAATTTAAGCTTCTTTAGCTAAACATAATCAAATTAAAATAAACTTGGAATTGTTTGGTTTGTATGTGCTCCAAAGCCGAAATAGAAAAGAAATTAAATCATTCAATACTAAAAATAAAAATGTCACAGTTTCAACTAACTTTGAAAAGATATTTAGTGAATTCAGCAGCGAGATTTACACAAAAGCTTTGGAGTTTGCAGAAGCCGAAAGTGGATGGATGTTAGAGCGACTAATGTGGTTGGAAATAAACATTAATAAACACAGTTTTAAGCCGTAGACACACATACTCTTAAGCTCATTAAAAATTTAGTTTTCTTAGAAGTAAGACGTGCTCTTGAGTATCTAAGTATTTAGTAGTGTGTTTAAAATGGCTACATTAAGTGATGTGTGCTACCAGCAAATTAAAGACAACTTCTGGTATGGTTTATTTGGAGACTTTCAATTAATTATTGACAAGAACACTGGTCATTTTAATGCAACTAAACTATGTAAAAATGATGAGAAAAGATTCAGACATTGGTTGGAAAATAAGAAAACTAAAGAGTTGATTGCCTATTGCAACGGTCAGCTAGAGAAACATTTAGGTAGCCAGAATACCGATACCCTAAATATTTCAACCAAAGGAGCCCACTTAGAGTCATCTCCAGGGGGCCGGAATACTGGCCCCCTAGATGTGCCGGAAGCAACATCTCAACTAACACCTACATACTTGGTGGACTTTGGTGGAAGACAAGCTGAAAATAACTTGATATCTAGTACATATGTCTGTAAAGATTTAATATTAAATTTGGCTTGTTGGACATCCAATCGTTTCTCTGAAAAGTGCAACCAAATTATTTTTTATTTTTTCGTAAACGAATTTAATCAAAAATACAAGGAAAACCTTGAAGAAATTGAAGTGAAATTAATGGAGATAGATGATGAAGTGCAACGTATGCGAGAAGCAGATGCTAAAGTCACAGAACATCTTGAAGATATATCTCCAAAACCAAGCAATCCCGGAAAAATAAGTATGTTTGGTGTACTTTCAAGAAATGAGAAAGACGCTAAGTACCCGTATCATGCTATACGAACCCAGAAGAAGAGTTTTAGAAGAGCCGTCAGGAGTTTTAAAAATAAACATCCCGATTCCGAAGTGGTTCTAAACATGTTGTATGATCAAAATTCTATAAATCTCTTTAATAGAATAAAGGCCGAAGTAAAATACCTCAAGACTAATAGAAACGATCTGCAGATAGTTGATGTACCACAGGAGAAGTTTATTCAGGATATTATTGATTTACGGCATAATTTTTAATTGCTCACGACTTAATTGTATGTATTAACTATATGGAAAAATAAAACACACTAATTTTAATAACGACTTTTATTTTATTCTAAATATATTAATACATTAAATATATAAGTAAGCTTATTTAACATATCTGAATTTATCCAAAAATGAGATTTATCAAAGCCCAACCATTTTACATAGAGTTTCTTGCCTTTCTTCCTCAAGATGCGTTCAACGAGATAGATGTCTGTTTATTTAGTCTTTTGTAGTTCTTCCTCGTAAAACCCTCCACTGATAGGCTTACCCTGCATGTCTTCAAGAAAGTATGTTACTGGATTTGTGAAATGAACACTAACAATCTTAAATAATTCTGTTGACCAGCGAGGTGTATACCCCTTTTCGAATTGAGCTTTTGCTTTACTTAGACGTACAACATCACCCACTTTGAATTTATTCTGATCAAACACTTTAATAATTGTGTAGACTTGATTGTGAATAGCTTCTTCATTTTTCTTGTTATCTTTAGGTTTTACACGTTGTTCGATGAATGGTTGAGTTATAGTTAACAGTGACATCAGGTAGTGTATTTAACCACTTGTAGGACCTCGGTGGTTCAGAGATAAGAACGTGTGCCTCTGAACCGAAGGGTACTGGGTTCGATCCCGGCGTACTCCTTTCACTTTTTCAGTACAAACTGTAAAATTAACATCAACCGAGGTTCTGGCATTGTATTTGAGCAAGTTGAATGTCTGCACGTTCCGCCCTTCGGAGGGGGCGTAAAGCCGTCGGTCCCGTGTCCATGCGATGTTGGGCACGTTAAAGATCCCTACCCTCCTTACAGAAAGACAGGGGTTCGGCAAAATTTCCAGGATAGTGAGGTGAAACTGCTCCCTGGCGTCGGTGATTGGCCATAGTCGCGGAAATAGGCCGACGTTAAAGAAACAAAAACACACACACACACACATTTAACCACTTGTAGGAGCCAAACCAGTTGAAATTTTTGTAGATCTTCTCTTTCAAGGTACGTATAACTCTTTCCACTATTGCGGCCTTTTTCACACTATAAGTACTATAGTGATTGATGTTATATTTTTTCATTAAGGCATTAAATTTGGAGTTGTAAAACTCGTTACCGAGATCAGATTGAATGTTAGAAGGTGTTGTACTATTAGCGAAAATATCAGCCATAGCTTTAGTCACCTCTTCAGCATTTTTAGATTTAAGTGGACGAGTCCACACATACTTTGAAAAACAATTGATAACCACTAAAATGTACTTGTAACCAGAGTTTTCACGATAATAGTTTTGAAATTCTGCCAAATCAATCTGCCACAAGTCATTTAAACCTTTAATTATGGTACGTCTATGTTTGAAGTTGATTCTTGTTGGTGTGTAACCCATTTATTACTTGTTTCTTAGCATCAGATGGTTCAACTATTTTCCGTTTCATGGTAATGATGGATTTAAGAGTATCCACTTGTTATGTAAATCTTTTAGTTTGTTGTCTTTTTCACCCAACTTCTTCTTCAACTTGTTATGCTTTGACAGATCAATGTCTTTTAAAACTTGAGCAGTTATGTCCTTAGCTAAATTTTTCAATTTATTTTCAAATTCGTTTTTTAAATCTACCAACTCCGGTTTATGTACAGCTTCAAGTAAGATGGCAATTATTCTTTGTGTCACTTCGTGTTTGTTTTTCTGATAGTCATCTTTCCATGCATCTACAAATTTTTTATTTACACCATCTGTTGCATCGACTGGATCACCAACGTTACACAATCTATGGCTTTGCAAATCAAAGTCACCACTTGTAGTTCTTGGAAAAAGTTCTCTTTCAATAATTTTAAACTTAAAACGTTTATTGGACTGGGAACGTCCGAACTTATCGATAGACATTTTTATACTAAGCAATAGGTAGGTATGTATGACATCTAGGTTTACTAAGCAATAACACTGACTTCCTTTAATTCTTCAATAATTGATTGAATTTCGTTGTTATGAGCATTATTACCAGCAACTTGAGAAGCTACTAAAAGTCTAAGTCTATCAACCAACTCATTTATGTCATCCCAATAGACATATTCTATTTGTATATTATTTTGTATCATATAGTTGTTAGTGTTGTTGCTTACATTCTGAACTCTAGGTTCGGTTTTTAGTGAATTTTTATTTAAAAAAATTCACTAACAGAGAGGTATCGATGGTGAGACTTTGCAAAAATTCTTTCAAATTAGTGCGAACTAGGACCCCTAGAACCCATATCCGGGGTCAGTTTCAATTTTTATATGTTTATATATATATATATATATATATATATATATATATATATATATATATATATATATATATATATATATATGTATGTATGTATGTATCCAACCGCTAACTCAAAAAATAATTAACCGATTTCGATGAAACTTGGCAAGTGCCTTTCTTTTATTAATGGCTTGGATGAGTTCGTTAGTCAGAAAAATCGGACGGGGTTTTCCGGGAAAATTTTGAGTTTTCTTTCGAAAAAAATTTTTTTCTCCGAAAGTAACAAAGTTGTTTTAATGAAATTTAGTATATATGTTGCCTCAGGAGAGATTTTACTGCGTACCAAAATTCAACTAAGTTTAGAGAAAATTGAGTTATTAAAATTTTAAATTTTCTTTGGAAAAAAAAATTTTTCTCCGAAAATAACAAAGTTATTTTAATGAAATTTTGTGGATATCTTGTCCTAGGAAATACCTTACTACCTACCAAAATAAAACTTTCTAAGATTATAGAAAACTGAGTTAATCAAATTGTTAAAGCTCACTGCAGTGTTAAAATCAATGGTATTTTCCTCACTATTTAAACACGTGGGTGGGGGACTGACCGAATTCATTCCCAGTTGCTATTGATCTACTCATATTCTCTAAATATGTTAGAAGATGTGGTATCTACTTCATTCCAAGTCACTATTAACCGACTATTTATGAAATCAAATAAGTAAATTAAATCGATTGTCATAAAATATGTAGTGTATTAAGACTAAGGGAAAAAGAAATAAAACATATATAACTGTGCACATTTTGATTATATTTTAGGATGTGCGGCGCACACCTAGCTCACTAGGAGAAATCGCCACTGCTTGAGAGAGGTATTGTCACAGCATAATATCTTATTAAAGTTCATTTGTAAATAGGTTTAATTTTTATATGTTTATATATATATATATATATATATATATATATATATATATATATATATATATATATATATATATATATATATATATATATATATATATATATATATATATATATATATATATATATATATATATATATATATATATATATATATATATATATATATATATATATATATATATATATATCCGTCTGATAACTCAAAATAATTAATCGATTTCGATGAAACTTGGCAAGTGCCTTTCTTTTATTAATGGCTTGGATGAGTTCGTTATACAGAAAAATCGGACAGGGTTTTCCGGAAAAATTTTGAGTTTTCTTTCTAATTTTTTTTCTCCGAAAGTAACAAAGCTGTTTTAATAAAATTTACTATATATGTTGCCTCAGGAGGGATATTACTACGTACCAAAATTCAACTTTCTAAGTTTAGAGAAAATTGAGTTATTTAAATTTTAAATTTTCTTTCGAAAAAAATTTTTTTCTCCAAAAATTACAAAGCTTTTTATGAAATTTTGTGTATATCTTACCTTAGGAAAGACCTTACTACGTATTAAAATTAAACTCTCTAAGTTTATAGAAAATTGAGTTATTTAAATTTGAAGCATTTAATAAAAATTCACTACCATAACGCACTTGCTGCGTCCCGAGTTTTTGTTCTTCGTTAAGATGTGTGTCGTCACCAAAACCTTGAGGAGTTGAGGAGCTTCGCCCTCGTGGATTTATAATTGGTTTTATTAGAGTCAGATACTTTTCCGAGGAACAACCTTTGGCTCGTGCATTAGGATTGTAGTTAATTTTATGAACACTAGTGGATTCCAGAATATCTCTATAGTGTTGAAGATCGTCATAGGTATACCCTCTAGGTGTTTTCATAAATATCAATTCTAGCAGACCTTGTGTTTGCGGATATCTCCTTTGACCTAGTCGAATGTCATTATCAGTAAAGTCCAAATGTTTGTTGCCAAGACTCCAACTACCAGTATCTTTAGCGTAGCGAGCACCATACGTTTGATCAATGGTAGCAAGCCTCGGTGGTTCAGTAAAATACTTGTCTACATAATATCGAACTCGTTCAGGATATTGCTCCAAAAATTCTTGATATGCTGGGTTGTTTGTGACAGTTTGTAGGTCTGCTTCAAGCTCTTCAAATGTTAGGATATCCTCATCGGAACTTGTCTGTACCTCTGGTTCGGCTTCAAAAACTTCATGATCTTTAAGGAACTCGACTTTGGGTTTCTTTTCTGGTATATCATCAGAAGTTTCTTCTTTGATTTGTTCAGTCGTTGGTTGCAGTTTAAGTACAGATTTGTTTTTAGATATTTCCCTTAGTGGTTCAACAATTGGTTTATATAAACGTTGCAAGACCTCATCATTCTCAACTCTATCAAGCTTAAGCATTAAATGTTTTTTTTTCGAATATTTTCGGCAAGTTGTAAAATCTTTTTCTTGATTTTTCTTTCTTGTTTACCCATCACCTCCATCTTGCTAAAGTTATTTGTTTCAGATCGTGTTAAGAGATGCAAACTGTTCGGTGGTTTAAGGTGTACTAGCTTTGAATTGGTTGTATGTCTGCCTATCTAGTGTTAGGTATCTAACACAACAACAGGTAAACAACAACCTGATATCTGTCCTGTCAGACAGGTTGTTAGACAGGTTGTTAGACAGGTTGTCTGTCTTGTTAGATAGTTGGTTGTCCTGCTAGACATCTCTTTGTTGTTGTTGTTGATTGTAGTCAATTAGATTAATATGTAGCTATCGAATCCTTTTCTATATCTCCCTCTGTGGACTTCGTTTTCTTTTACAATCACCAACACACCATACTTATTGTCTTTCCAACACTCGCAACATATATTTTTAAATTGTTTGAAGTCCATATCTGTCGTTACATGATCGTCGTAGATATGTTTTAAATTGGTTTCGTCTTGTTTGAAGAGAATCAATACATTAGCGTTATCACGTATTAGATGTTTCGGTATTCGAGTATATGTTTGACAGAGATAGAACGAATCAATATTCTTATGTCTTCCCATACTAAAGTATGCTCTTATTTTATCCTGTTTGTCACAAGCTACATCATCAAATATAAACACAGAGTTACCCAAGGCTTCTGCTGGATCTAATATTTCATCGTTCTATATGGATAGTAACCAACATCTTTTATTGTCTCCAACACATCCTTTAACATCTTGTATTTGGGTTGATACAAAGACTTACAATATACATACACGTTATCAAACTTTAAACCATTCGGTTCAAACAATAAACTTAGCATAACATTTGTTTTACCACACCCACTCGGGCAACATATGATACATCTAACTGTGTTTGGCAAGAGAGGGCCATGTTTTCGTTGTTGTTCTGATGATGTATCAACAACATCGTCTATATTTGTAATAGGTAAGACAGAAGCGTGTTTAATGGTACGCATCTTGAGTTAAACTAAACTATATTTTCTGTAAGTATAAATATATAGACAGATGCAAGTGAGTCATATAGCCAGTATCAATGTTGGTGTGCCAGGGTGAAGGTCTTGTAAACACAGCTATTAACAAGCTACCTGTTGAGTTACACATATCTGGTTATCAACTTTATCACCTCCTCATCACGTGGTAGCTCCTTCTTATTAACACACTTGATAACATCAGCAACACAATAGAGGAACTCACTAAGTCGAATATCAAAGTTCAAATCGGTTAGAAACTTCAGATTTTCGTTGATGATTTCAACCAGATCTAGTAGCCGTTAAACTGCGTCTTCGGTTAAATAAAAAGTAATAGAATCATCCGAGATTGATATACCTTTACTGTCTAATACTTTAATAGGTTTGCTGGTACATATTCCAATATTTTCAGGTTCGATCTTATTAGCTTTGGTAAAGTACTCTTCAGCTGTGTTTTTCAATGTTGACATAAAATACTCCCATTCCCATGAGCCAGATGAGATTGTTATATTTGTATTTGGTGGATATAAGCTTGTATTTATAATTTTAATTATTGGAATCAATCCGACCGCTTTTGATATACCAATTGCAACACTTAGAGCTGGAGTAATGGCATACCTTGTTTCCAGTAGCATTCTACTTTTTTGCTTAATATCACTAATATTGTGACGTAGAGCTGCATCAATTTGGCCTCAATAACAATCACAAACATTGTTATTACTAGGTTCGTCGTTAACATCCATACCATACATGTTGAACAGAACAAATACACTAATATATAACTACTGTGAGCAGACTACAGACAACGACTGATGTACTTGCTTGCCACCTAATGTTTATATATACTTATAACTCCCATTTTTGACTTGTTATTGAAACTCATTTAACCGTCATCGTTGTTGTTTGCATTTTGTAGAAGGTCACATACATTTGTAGGAGGTCAGATACATTTGTAGGAGGCCCCAACATTTGTAGAAGGTCACGTACATTTGTATTTGAAAACACATTATACATTTCCTGTTACATATTGTAGTCGAGATCATAGTTTGCAGGTTTTAGCATGTCTGGTCTTAACATTCTTAGGATTTTTAGCTGTTGCTATGTTGTCATATTTAGCATGCTTGATCTTAACATTCTTAGGATTTTTGTTTGCTGTCATGTCTGGCATGCCTGGCATTCGCATTTTTAAAATCTGCTCCCCAAACCGAGTAAAATGACTCCAAACACCTAAGGCATAGGCCAAAAACTCCAAAAGTTGGGTTTGCGCATGTGCAAATACCATTTTTGAATTCTACTTATTGAGCCGAGTAAAATGACATCCCACACATAGAGCTTCAACTAAAAACTAAAAAAGTTGTTTGCGCTTGCGCCAACCGCCATTTTTGTTACGTCACTTTTTGCAAAAATCAAAATGGCGGAGCCTCTTACTTTAATTAGTGGCGCCAACTACCGGCTAAAATTTTAAATTCCCCGGGTTTTTCACTTCCGGTCGGCCATCTTGGTCGCCATCTTGGATTACGTCATCTCATTTTGTATCTTACGTCATCCTTAATACAACCGCCATATTTGTTACGTCACGCGCATGCTCAGTAGCGGGAGGTGGGAGGTGGGCTCAGAAGGAATCATCTATACATACTATTGAATAATTGGGATAGGAAGGTAGAGAAAAATAATATAGTTGTTTTTGGTTTTGAGTGTGAAAGTTTTCTTCATCTGACGTCTGCCTCTTTGATTAGTTAAGTATTTTTAAATTTGTTTGTGATGGTGTGTATGTTTGTAAGTTAATCTATATATAATTTTAGTAGTCTGTATGACGAGATAGTTAAAAACATTGGTATCTTGCTCTGTATGCTCGTGCACATGTGGCACCTGTTGTTTTGTTTGTGGAGTTTCGTTTGTAGACGTTATTGTTTTTGTTTGTGTATACTTTTGAGGCAAATTCTGTGCTCTTAGTTTTAAGTTAAATTTTAGGAAAACTAGATCTTGAAACCGGTTGCTTTTATGTTCAGATTATACGTTGGTCTCTTTTAGCTGATATTGATAAGAATGGATCGTTATGTAATATATTTTGAAATTACATCAGTGGATACGCGTATGGTTGATAGTGTGGCTGATTGCGATGAGATATTGTCGGCTTGTGACTGTAAGGCATTGAGGATTTTTACTTGAAGATAAGAAGCTTGGCTAAGAACTTCAATGAGCTGCGGATTGTCTTGGAGCAATTTAGTGAAAGTTTTGATTTTGTTTTGTTGACGGAAACGTTTTTGATTCATGATGTTGATTGTCGCAACTTGCCAAAATATAAAGTTGTATATAATAATGGCACTTTAAACATAAACGATGGAGTCGTCTTTTGTATTAGGAAGAGAATTGAACGTAAGGTTACATCTATATATTAGTATCAACATAGAGGCTCTGAAGCCCATTAAAGTTGTCTTTCTGTATGGATGAAAAAATATACTTTGGTTGCAATGTACAGGTTCCACGATAGCTGTCCAAATGTTTTACAGAGATTTGCATGAATTTCTGAACAATTTGACGAACCACCCCCTCCCACCCCAACCCCCGTGCTTTTACGATTATACTCGGTGATATGAACACCAATAAAGGGGACTACATTGCGGAGAATTTAAATGCTTTCAGTCAAGCAGGTTATAAATCGTACATAAATTGTTATACGCGAATAGATAAGGATAGTTAAACATGTTTATTGGGACTACTAAAGTTAACAATATAGTATCATTCATATACGAATGAGACACAACGGGTCACTCGTCTACCATCTTGGGTATAGAAAAAAAAACAGATTATAAATCACGAGAGGCTTAAAAGGAGTTATTAAACGGTTATTATTACACCGGAAGAGTTGGACAGATCTTTATTGCCTCAGCAATGTAAATGATATGGCTAACAATTTCTCTGAAACGATAAATGAAAGTGTAAGTAAGTGTATAAGAACGGTAAGAGTAAATGGTGGCCGGAAATAAGACAAAAAGTGGATTACGGCAGGGCTTATTTAGTTAGTGCAGACAACAAACAATATGCACAAAATGTGCCTAGGATACCCAACTGATGCTAGATTGAGGACTGAATATAGTGCGTACAATAAGCTTACTACCCTAATCAAAAAACTAAAACTGATTATATTAAGAAACAGGTTAGTATAAATGGGACAGACCATAGGCGATTATATGAACGCATTAGGGGGTTTTGGACGAATCAGTAGGTGGTTTGATCTAAATTGTGTGTGTTTCTTACACAAACACACTTTTACAACAAAATTAGAAAGGTACGTAACGAAAACAGAATCTCTACGTCGCGTCACCAAGATGCCGGCATGTCAGCCTTGGGTATGGTTCATACTTTTATTGAGCCAGAGCCACACTGTCGAAGGACGAGAATGAAATTAGGACTAACGATGATCAAAAAACATGAAGCGAACAAACCCTTATCTAATAACCTTGACAGTAAAAGGTATACAAACCATTTAGACAAATCACAACTTGTAAAAAAAGAGATAAATAATACGCGCATTTAAAAGGTTAAATTCACAGGTATATATCTGAAATATATATATATATATATATATATATATATATATATATATATATATATATATATATATATATATATATATATATATATATATATATTGCACAACATAAAAAGAACAAAGATTACAATCAAAGTGTGTGTTTCAAGACCTAAAGTAAGGTAGGTAAGTAATTGACACAAAGCAATAATCAAACAATGTGTGAGATTTACTAAATTTTATGTAATACAACAAACAGATATATAGATATATATATATATATATATATATATATATATATATATATATATATATATATATATATATATATATATATATATATATATATATAGAGAGAGAGAGAGAGAGAGAGAGAGAGAGGGGGGAAGAAACATTCTAGGAATTTTTCTTCCTATGAAGATGTTGACATGGTCAACGAAACGATCTTAAGGTCTCTGAAATATGTGTTCTGTCGTCCTTACGCTAATGGGCGTATCTGCAAAAACAGACTTTTTAAAAAACAAAGGTTTTGTATTTTGTTAAATGTCACCCATCCATTATAGACATAAATAAATTTCAAAGGTACAAAACAATAGTAAATTTTCTCAGGAATTTAATGAATTAGTTTAGAACATGGTACCTGTCATAGATTTTGAATTATGATAGATATACCCTTATGTGAAAACTGGAACCTGAGATGAGCACTAATAAGTACACTTGGAGAACACCCAAATCACCACAACACATATTTCAGAGACCTTACAATCCTTTCGTTGACAAAGTCAACATCTTCAGAGGAAGAAAAATTCTAACATAAAAAACTAGATCTAGATTAAAAAATTACCGGATTCTTCAAAAAACTTTATTCGTGAAGCATGTAAAAAGAAAATCTCTAAAAAATCTAAAAGAAAACAATCCTACAAAAAACAAAAATTATAATCAAATGAAAATAGTTAAACGATTGCGAGAAAAGGATTGTTTTTATATTAAGGCGGATAAAGGCAATAAAGTTGTGATAATGGACAAAAGTGATTATAAAGAGCGAGTGAGTAATGCAATAGAGTCAGGGCCGTATAGAAAATTAGATAAAAATCCGTTACCAAGAATGATTAACGAAGTTAAAAACAGTTTTAAAAAATGTCCAAATCTCATAACAAAGGATTTAAGAAGACGTTTACAAGTTTCTAATCCTAAAGTCCCCAAAAAATATTGTCTCCCGAAAATCCATAAACCGGGAAAATTAATGAGGCCTATCATTTCGGCTATAGATTCTCCAACATATAACTTGGCAAAGTGGTTGTCAAACGAGTTTAAAAGACTACCTATTAAACAGAAAACTTGTTCGGTGCTAAATTCTCTTGATTTTATTGATAAAATTAAAGACGTTAAATTATTGGAAGGAGAGATTTTGATGTCATTCGACGTGGCGTCATTCTTTCCTAGTGTACCCACAAAACAAACATTGGAGTATTTGGAAGAATTATTAAAATTGAACAATATAAGTCAAGACGTCTGCAAAGAATATTTAACTCTAACTAGCCTTTGTATAAAACAAAATATTTTCCAATTTAACAATGAATTCTTTGAAGAAACTGAAGGCACAGCTATGGGCAATTCATTATCGCCTTTTATTGCAGATTTGTTTATGAGCAGATTTGAGACGGATTTAAAAAATAAAAGTGGGTATTTCCCTAGAGTTTGGTTTCGTTATGTCGATGATATTTTGCAGTGTTTGACACAAATACATGTAAGGTAGAAGAATTTACTGAAAAACTAAATAGTCAATTTGATTCAATAAAATTTACCCACGAAATAGAAATCAACAATAAACTTTCGTTCCCAGGTGTACTAGTTATTAAAAATAAAGGCTCGCTTGAATTCGATGTCTATAGGAAGGAAACGGCTACTATTAGTTATATTCCTAATGACTCACATCATACGTTTGCACAAAAAACCGCTAGTTTAAATTTCTTAGTAAATAGATTGATCAATTTTCCGTTGAGTAAAAATAGATTTAATACAGAATTAAAATACATAAAAAATGTGGCGAGATATAACGGTTACTCGGATGGTTTAATAGACAAATTAGTTAACAAACACAGAACAAAGAAGTTGATATCTGAATGTACGACATTTAAGAATGATAAAATCGAGAAAACATTTGTGTGTTTACCTTATGAACCACGAATCACAAAGGGTTTGGAAAGTATTTTTAAGAAAGCTGATTTACATTTGACGTTTTCGACGAAAAGTAATTAAAAAAATTTGTTGGGTAATACGAAAGACAAGGACAAAGTCACTGAAATGTCCGGAATTTATGAGATTAGTTGCAAAGATTGTGATCTTAAATACGTGGGCCAAACTAGGAGAAACATAGCCACCAGATTTCGTGAACATCTCGCACAGTTGGTACGGTGTGGTACGGTGGACAAATCATGTGTGGCACAACGTATATGGGATAATAACCACCACATTGACAAAGAAAATTTGAAACTTGTCAAAAATGTTAGACATCAAACTATGCTTGATTCATTAGAAAGTATTTTTATATTAAGGTCTATTAAGAACAAAACTTCATTAAATCGTGCGGCACCTGTAATTTCTAGCTCTTTGTTTTCTCTTTGCATTTGACCGCTTAAATACTCCTAATTTGGCCGGTAGAATAATAAATTATTGTCAATAACTCGACCGGTTTATACATATACTAATCACTATGTTTGTCTTGATTTAAATACCGGTTCGGTTTTTTGTATCTATGTAGTCAATATAAATATTTTCACGTAGAATTAAAATCAATATAAATATAGTTTTTATGTAGTATTTTAGTTGAACTAGTTTTCCTTTGTTAAAGTTAACACGGTGAGACAGACATCTGGGTATTTAGTTTTCTATTTTTAAAAGAGATGAGTTGAGTTTATGTTGTTTATCTCACCAGATGTCTTTATCGGCATGAACCAATATTCACATAGTAAATTTCTAGATCGAAAAGAAACGTGCCGTTTCTTTAAAGAACTCTGGTCCTTTTAATACCTATATTAGATAAGGGTCATAAATTTGTCGACCAAAAGATTAAAGCAGGTCTCCGACCTGTTTCACTGCGCAATAAACAAACGATCGTTCTTGGACGACAACTTTACTTCGGACTAGTTCGTTTACCTTGACGCGATATAAATATACGGGATCTAGTTTTTTATGTTAGAATTTTTCTTCCTCTGAAGATGTTGACTTCGTCAACGAAACGATCGTAAGGTCTCTGAAATATGTGTTGTGGTGATTTGGGTGTTCTCCAAGTGTACTTATTAGATACACCCTTTTTCCTTAACGATTTTACCTGATTTCCCAAGAGAAAA
This sequence comes from Tillus elongatus, assembly GCA_964006375.1. NCBI lineage: Eukaryota > Metazoa > Arthropoda > Insecta > Coleoptera > Cleridae > Tillus > Tillus elongatus. Next base: position 45,163,136 of record OZ023270.1, on the reverse strand, counting down.
TGTCGTAACTGCAATATATAGCAAATACGCCCAAAATCCTTAGGATTTTAGTTGAGGTTAAAGCAAAGTCTAGAAAATACTTAAGAAAATATTGTAATGAATTTTCAAGCCAATGTTAATAAAGGTGTATTCCACTAAAATATAATAAAACAAATAAATAAAAGTATTCTATAAAACATATTCTGAAAGAAAGAGGTAATATCACATCGTATTAGACTAAAGATAGTAAAAGCAAAAAAACTAAGTGGGTAAATGCAGAAAAGTATTCTAATTTCAGTCTTCTTCTTCATAAGCTGGTACGTCTTCTGTTGACAGAGGTAAATCTTCCCAAAATTTCAGTCTGTTTTTTGGGAATTACACTCCCAAGCTTAGATAGACTTTTTTCTGTCAGCAGGTATGCCTCTGTCTTTACTTCGGGAAACAGGTGAGGAAAATCATTTTTTAGCGCTTTACCATTAAGAAAATTCACTTCAATAGGTTTACCTGAGAATGTAGTTTTATAAACCATATTAAAGTTTCCTTTCGAAAATTTTAGATAAACCATTTCTTTTAAGTATGATCTGGGCGTGATCTTTAGTTTGTAGACATATGTAAAATCATCCCAGTCATCGAAATCACTGCATTTCATGTTAGTTATGAGAACTCTACCGCTATTTGAATTCTGAACGCATTCCTCAAAATCCGTAAAATAGTACACCTTTCGTTTTCTCTTCAGAGACATTTCGACTTGGTGGTGAAATAAGTCCGCCGACATAAAGGTATGTCCGGGCTCAAAATACTTAATTTCAAGGATTTCAATATTAAACAAGTCTGCATTTACAATGTAAATAAAAAATGCTAGAAGTGACCAGTTTTTATTTTGTGAAGGGCAATTATCCAGCCACAAAACTATATGTTTTTCATCTCTGTGTCGTAGAAAAAAACGTGCTTAAAATATCGGTATTTAAACGTCCAGCCACACCTTCATGCCAAATTACTTGTTTTTCTGTTTGGTACCCACTAGTACAAAAGATTCCGTAAAGGCTATGATCCTACCGGTAAAAATAACTTCCTTCAGTGACTCGTATCTTGGGCATTATAACCTAAAATAAAATTAGAAAAAATAATTTTAATACTTGTATGTTTTTAAAATCGCAGATAATACCTTTTGAAAATTTGCAGAATATGTAGCAGCGCCATTTAGAGCATTTTTGTCCTCGTAGAATTCACGTGCTTCATTGGCCTTCTTTTTATGCACTCTATACTCTATACAATGTGTACATTCGAGTTGTGGCTCATCTCTTGTATGTGTAGAGTTTTTTTCGTGCAATAAGTACTTTTCACATGCAAAACATTCCTCATGACCAAGCTTGACGAAAGATATGTTCATTTCTCGTACTGAAGCCAAGTAGTGATCAAGTAGTTAAAGAAGTAAAAACTCTGGACGCAGCAAGTGCGTTATGATAGTGAATTTTCATAAAAATGTTTTTACTGGCAAATGTGTTTTTGGCACCAAATATGGTTACCAGTATAATCTATATATTAGAAACAATGTGCCATGTTTTATCAAAATAACTTTATTGTTTGAAAATGTACCAAAATTCCTGAAAGTAAACTTTAATTGTTCCCGAAAAACTGGTTTTCTGGTCAACCTTATAGGTTGAAATTGATTCAAAATTTGAAGCATTTAATGAAAATTCGCTACCATAACGCACTTGCTGCGTCCCGAATTTCTTTTCTTACAAAGATGTATTATATTTCGATGGAAAATACAAAAATGCAATAACATAGGGCGTGTTCGATTAAAAAAAATCACTAAAAAAAAGAACATTTGAATCACCAACGACTTATGGGCCACCCTGTAATTGTGGAAATATTTTTTAAGATGTAGCTTAAGACACCCTACAATTAATGTATACAACTTTTTTTTGTAACTTGCATAATAACGGATATATTGCGCTTTAATGATTTTTTACGGAAATTCGGCAAAAATGATATACCATTAAACGATAAACTCTATAGCCAGTGATGTTAACACTACCGATTTTTCGGCAGATCTACCGATTTCCAATAAAGTCTACCGATCTACCGATTCGACACAAATTTTACCGAAAAACAAGCAGTGGTTAGCTGTCTTAGCTTTATAATGAAACTCGTTACAGTTTGGTAGTTACAGTGTGCAGTGACCTACCTTTTCAACCATTTATAGATGGATTTGACTTATAGTTAACAGGGTCCTCCTTTCTCAATTACAAATTTTAAATTATCAGGTTGTCCTCTATCGGCCGGAGGACATAAAAACAAAATTGGTAAAAAGTAGCTGCATACTGTTGATCCTAAACTTCAGAAATATATAATATATATTACCTACCTAAGTAGGTGTGCAATAGAAAGCGGTCACTTATACTATTTTATTGTAGTTAGATTGCTGTAACTTCAATGTCAAAGTTTGAACATATTTCATTCAAATTAAGCTGAATAAGAAAATTCAAAATGTGCCTACTGTCATTATTTTTCATTACTATTAGTCAATAGTCAATAGCAATTTGCCTTGTTCGAGAAGTTATTTATTTCACATAGTTCATTAATTAAATAAATTTTGTCCAGATTTGTGTTTAATTGAATTATTCATTGAATAGGTTACGTACACCTGTTTGAATATAGCTTGCAAAGAAGATGCATGTTCAAATATGCATCTTTCACGAAAGCGAGTACCTATCTACCTAATTTAGAAATTAGCAATAATTTGATTTCTAATAAAGTGGCATACAGAAAACCCGTATATAATATTTTTAAAGGAATCTACAAAGCTTTGCATCTATATAAAAATCTACCGATTTTGCGCGCCATCTACCTAAAAAATTGGCACTTTCTACCGAAAAACGACCGTCGGGGTTAACATCACTGTCTATAGCCAACACTACTGCTAAAGCATCAGAGAAAGGGTCTATTTGAAATGAATTTTCTGGGAATATTTTAGTAAAATGAAGGACAATGACGATTGAAACTAAGAGCTCAGGCTTTGTAAAACATTATTCTTGAGACATTTTCCTTCCATAGATCATATTAATTTCAGGTTCATTGCCCAAATATTAACAATTTTGACGTTTAAAATCGCGACTTTGAAGTTTTGAGGAAAACCCAAATTTATTTTTCTTTAAATGCCTGTAACTTTTTTGTCCTTTAACCTACAGCGCTAAATTTTTGTAGGTAGCTTACCTATAATGATGTAAACCAAATTTCGTTGCCCTTACTTTGTCAATTCCGGAGATATAAATTTTGTTCGAAAGAAAACACAAAATTTTCCGGGAAAACCTCGGCGGATTTTCCTGGCTAACGAACTTTTCCAAGCCACTCGCGAAAGGAAGGTACTCACCTAATTTTATCAAAATCGGTCCATTATTTTTTTAGTTATAGGTGTGACACATAAATATATAAACATATATATATATATATATATATATATATATATATATATATATATATATATATATATATATATATATATTATGGATGTTAATTGCACTTGTTGATATTAAATCCATACGTAAACATTTAATATAACTTTATTACTTCACTAACTGAATAAACTATATGATACATTTAACTATAATACACTTTATAACAATTACAACAGTACACGAGTACATAGCGTATAACTGATCGAGCGTGAAGGACGTGTGTTGTTTGTAGCGGTTGGTAGAGAGCAGAGAGAGAGATCGCCTGGTGTCTCTTATATGGTAGTTCTTGACAGCTGGCTGTCGCATAACGTAACGCAACGTTTAAGAGTCAAGAGTATTTATGCAGAAACATAGAGTAGTGTTGACGGAAACACTGCGGTCGGAACCACCGCCACATACTCCCCTCTCAATGGCAACGCTATTAGTTCAAGTATCTTCGTGGAAATCGAACTCTACGTCCATGGCGTGTAGTTTGAACGGGAACGGGAACTTCACTGTCACTTTCAGTTTCACTAGGTGTTGGACTTTCACTGTCACTTTCAGTTTCACTAGGTGTTGGACTTTCAGTGTCACTTTCAGTTTCACTAGGATGTCTCTGAGGCTGGAAAGTTGTCTGTTCGTTATCACAAAGAATGAATGCGGGTTTAAGACGGTCAACAGAAATTGTCTCTTCTCCGTGTGATTTCTTGATATTGAAGACATTGTCAGTTCGGGATAACACTTCAAAGGGGACGTCATAAACTGGTTCGAGGGTTTTTCGCGGAATATCAATGCGAACAAAAACAAAAGGAGCTTCCATAAGCTTAGGATGGACAAATACCTTTTTTGCAGTATGATGTTTAAAAGGTACTGGTCGAAGTTTCCTAATGTCTTCTTTCAGCTGAGATATAAGTGGTGGAACATCATGAGCTTGTGTGCTGTTGAAAAAATCGGTGGGAAGTTTGATTGATTCTCCGTAGACTATTTCAGCGGGTGTTGAGCGATATTCTGGAATTATGTACGATCTGAGTCCTAGTAACACAATTGGCAATTTAGCGACCCAATTTTCGTCCATATGAGCTTTCAAGGCCTGGTTCAAAACTCTATGCCATCTCTCGATTACACCATTTGCTGCTGGGTGGTAAGCTGTGGTCTTGATGTGGTCTGCACCTAGTGTTTTAGTGAGGTGTGTGAAAAGGTGGCAATCGAATTGTTTACCTCTGTCTGTGGTGATGTATTGCGGAACACCGAAACGAGAGATCCAGCATGATAAAATAGTGTTCGCTACTGTTTCTGCTGTAATATCTGACAATGGAATTGCTTCGGGCCATCGAGAACATCTGTCTATTATTGTTAACAGATAGCGTTGACCTTGTGATGGTGGTAATGGTCCCACAATGTCATTGTCCAATGGCACTGGAAGTGTGTCTCCATATCTTGACTTTCTGGCAGGGAATGCAAGTTTTAGACCAAAGAGATACATCGCGTTTCAATTTGGGCCAACAAAATCTATCCTGGACCAGATCAACTGAAGCTGATATGCCTGGGTGAGATAAATTGTGGATAGAATCGAAAATCTTTCGGCGAAATTTGAGCGGAATGAATGGGCGAAGTTTCTTTGAAGAAGAATCACAAATAAGATTCAATCCGTTGTCACGAGGCATGTTTTGAAATTTGTATGAGGAAGATTTAGACTGCAGAATGTGTTTGAGTTCCTCACAAGATGACTGAGCTTGCGCAATTTCTTGGAGTGACACAGTGGAAGAAAGTGAAATTGTTTCAATGCGAGAACAATAGTCTGCGGGAATGTTTGTAGGACCTGGTATGTAGCGAATGTCTGTGGTAAATTGACCTAGAAAGTCTAAATGTCGTAGTTGCCTTGGAGATGCTTTATCGACTCGTTGTTCAAAAGCGTATGTTAAAGGTTTGTGGTCCGTATAAATGGTGAAATGGCGACCTTCTAGGGTATATCTAAAGTATTTAACTGCCTGATAAGCAGCTAGAAGTTCGCGATCGTAGATGCTGTAAGATTTTTGGGCTGAAGTAAGCTTTTTAAAGTAGAAACCTAGGGGTTATAGTGTTTGATCACGTAGTTGTTGGAGGGAAGCACCTACGGCATAATCAGAAGCATCGACATGGAGAATCAGTGGTAGCGAAGAAGACGGATGAGCTATTAGTGTAGCGTTTTTTAACGCCTCTTTCAAACGTTCGAATGCTTCTCGAGTCTGAGGAGTCCACTCGATTTTACGTTTGTCGCGTTTTTTTGGGATTCTGGCAGAGGTCGAATAGTGGTTGCTGAATTTCCGCAGCACGTGGAAGAGAACGACGGTAGAAATTTATGAGACCTAGAAATCTTATGAGTTTTTCAATGGTATCGGGAAGAGGTAGGTCGGTAATACCTTTGATGCGTCCAGGAAGTGGAAATAATCCAGATTTATTTACACGAAAACCTAAAAATGAAATTTCGGCCACTCCGAATTCACATTTAGATGAATTGATACGGATGCCGTTGTCTTGAAGTGTCTGAAAAAGTTTTGCTAGATGCTCTTGATGTTCTTTTTCAGAGGCTGATGCAACGAGAATATCGTCAAGATATGAGTAGGCAAAGTCAAGATGTCTTAAAATTGAATGTAAATATCTTTGAAATGTTTGTGCTGAATTACGAAGGCCAAATGGGATTTTAACAAATTCGAATAACCCAAATGGAGTTATGACTGCTGTTTTGGGAATATCTTGAGGTGCTACTGGGATGTGATTGAAAGCGCGAATGATATCCAATTTTGAAAAAATACGTTTGCCTTCTAACTGGGCATTAAAATCCTCCAAATTTGGAATATGATATTTGTCTGGGATTGTTTTAGCGTTTAGTGCTCGGTAATCCCACATGGTCTCCATGAGCCATCCTTTTTTTGCACCATGTGGAGGGGGCTTGACCATGGACTTTTGGAGGCTCTACAAATTCCTGGTGGTGGGTTAGCACCGACCTTAGAGAGGTTTGTCTTTGTATCGATTAAACGTCTATGTTTCATATCCACAAGTAAAGCAAACTCTGCTAGAAAATCAGCGCCTATAATTGGTTGCTTGATATCGGCAAGTGTGAAGGGCCAGCAGAACCTACGGCGTAAACCTAGATCCAAATCTAATAGTTGTTCGCCATAGGTATGAATAGGAGTCCCGTTTGCAGCATACAAGGTAAGTTTCGATTGAAATTTCCGTTGGTCGTGAGTGGGTGGAATAACTGGAATATCCGCTCCAGAGTCGATTAGAAATTTCATATTGGAGCGTCTATCAAAAATAAAAAGGCGGCGTGTTAGGTGGCTCTCGTCTCCTGCCGCGTGGAGGGAGTGCTTTATTAGTTTTCCGACACATGTTTTGCTTTAAAATTGCAAGGTTGAATGCAACGTTTGGCCTTGTTGCCAAATCGTCCATGATACCAAAACGTGGAGGTTGAGGAATTTGTGTTTATGGAATTTCGAGAAAGCTTGGGTCTTTCTCGGGAAGTAGATCGGGAACGCGTTCGCAATTCGTTGACTGATGCTGTTAGCTTCTCTAATTGCGCTTCTAACTTGGCTAGCTTGTCGGGCTCGCGTGACTGAATTCCAGCCACGTTGTATTTATCTCCGGAAAATTCCACGATTTTGTCTGCTGTAACCGACAAATTTTCTAGAGAATCGTTGCTCAAAGCCAAAATTGAACGAACGTTGACTGGTAAACGTTGTAGAAATAAAGTTTTAAGGAAATCCTCTTTAATCTGACTACCGGCTAAAAACTTCATTTCGCGTAAAAGTTGCGATGGTTTTCTGTCGCCTATTTCTACTGTTGAAAGTTTATTTATTTAGCGACTTTCGGACTCTTCAAATTCTAATAAAAGACGTTTCATTAGATTTGAATAGGGGGTTGATGATAACGGTTGGGTTAAAAAATTTGAAATTGACTCTGCGACATCAGGATCGAGTATAGCGAGTACATGACTGAATTTTGTCTTTTCAGAACTGATCTGCGATATATCGAACTGGGCGTCAACCTGCATTTGCCAGATTTTCACGTTACGTCTCCATATAGGAGGTAATTTTATTGCAACCCTTGCCATGATATTGGTGCTTGAAGAATCTTCGGCCATTGTGAAAAAACTCAGATAATTTTTAAATTAGAAAGGACTGACCTGTTTAGATATTCGTTTTCTGTAGGCATGGGCACGTGCGGTGGAAGTTAGGCGACGTCGGCTGGAACATCAGGCTCGGCATCTTCGGCTTGCGGCACAGGGTCACCAATATGGATGTTAATTGCACTTGTTGATATTAAATCCACACGTAAACATTTAATATAACTTTATTACTTCACTAACTGAATAAAGTATATGATACATTTAACTATAATACACTTTATAACAATTACAACAGTACACGAGTACATAGCGTATAACTTCTCGAGCATGAAGGACGTGTGTTGTTTGTAGCGGTTGGTAGAGAGCAGAGAGAGAGAGAGAGAGAGAGAGAGAGAGAGAGATCGCCTGGTGTCTCTTATATGGTAGTTCTTGACAGCTGGCTGTCGCATAACGTAACGCAACGTTTAAGAGTCAAGAGTATTTATGCAGAAACATAGAGTAGTGTTGACGGAAACACTGCGGTCGGAACCACCGCCCCACACACACACACACACATATATATATATATATATATATATATATATATATATATATATATATATATATATATATATATATATATATATATATATATATATAAAGTCTGAAACCGACCTCGGATTTGGGTTCCAGGGGTCCTAAATAGCGCTCATTTGAAGACATTTTTTCAAAATTCAAAAGTCGAGATCTCCTCATTATTGAATTTTTTTAAAGAAAATTCACTAAAAACGAGCAAACTTTACAACAAACAATAGACGAATTTTTATTGCCAGCTTCTACACAGGATAAACTGTTTACACAGTGTTTGTTAAGTTTGGAGCAGAAAGTTATGAACAAAACAGCAACATTAAAAGATTTGAGGTTATTAGATGAAAAAACATTCTATTTGACAAAAAGTGGAGCTACTTATGTTACTATAGTTTGACAATATAGGTTCAACCCAGTAGTATTATAACGAAAAACCAATTCAAATAAAATGCTGATCAATTTTGCAACGTTAAGAATTATCAAATATGGTACTCCCAAAGATAAACGATTATAAACAGCCACATATCAAACTCAAAAACGTACAAGAAAATAATGATGAAGCATTGGGATATATCAAAATATATCCCACTAAAATAAATAGCACATTTTTTCTAGTTAGCGTAAACATTTGGTTGTTAGACAAATCTAACAACCAAATGTTTACGCTAACTAGAAAAAATGTGCTATTTATTTTAGTTGTACCAAAACCAGAGATATCCACATAATTTTGATATAAGTTACAGGTATTGGAGAGTTTGAGAAATATTTGTGAAGCTATTCTAAAGATTTTTAACGAACACGTAACAAAATCGTATCCAGATTTTCAAGAGTTTATTTATAGGATCCGAGAAGAATTATTTACGCGCTGGTTACGCCGTTCACCTACAGAAACTAAACCCAACAGTGAAGCCAGAGAAGTAGTCTCCAAGTCTGTATGTTATAATGTTTTAACACACAAATACTCTGTATATCATAATATAGTTGCTAAAGAATATATATATATATATATATATATATATATATATATATATATATATATATATATATATATATAGAGCATAATGTTGCTTTAAGCCAACTAGAATGTAACTTTAAGAAATTTTTAAATGCAAATGTATAATAAATGGTTTAATGTTTTTTACTTCCAATATTAAGAAACACCAAAGGTTATTTACTTACTTTGCATTAATTTATATTAATCTAATTAAACGTAAAACATTCAAATATGTAATACATTGTAATAAAGCTTTACGAAATATCACATTATGTCTATCAAGCTGAATCAACATAATCAAGTATAGACAGGAAGTTCATTGATATGTGTTGCAGTTTAACATTAGCAATATCTAAGTATATGTGAGGAGGGAGGTGCGGGGGAAATATTAATAAATAGCAATAACAGATATAAATATATGTATGAAATTAAGCTGCTGCATGGTTTTAACGTCAACAGTGAAGTTACCCGTCACCATGTTTAAGTGTGGTTGCTGTGAGAAGTCGTTCTCTCGACGCGATAGCCTAAATAGGCACAAAAATCAATGTGGGGGTAGTGTAAGAGTCCTTCTGCCATGCCTGGAATGCCGAAACCTATTTGCAAGAAGGGACCTCCTACTAAAACACTACAAACGCATGCATCCAAGTACGCCTCTATCCCCTAAGACATACATCTTAATTACATATTATTGTTTCTCGTTTGTAATACATTTAACATTTTAAGTATATATCAAATATGTGGCATTTTTCAAACATAAACCTATGATGAATGCTTTTAAACTTTTAAATATGTAACCTAGAATTAAATATGTAACTTTTCATTATAATATCACGAAGCAGTAAAAGTAATACGTGAAGGAAATAAAAACTTTACATTTATATTAAAAATATTTTAAAGACTTTTTACAGCGCAATGCACCCAGCCTATAGGGCCATACTCCGCCCACCTTGTGGTGTTAAGAGGATGGAGCTGGGCCATCTAAAAGGATTGCTTCGAGGTGTTTTACGTGTTGCCAGGAGATAGATAAAGTAAGTAATAAGAATACTTGTTTATGAATCTAACATTATGGCTAGCAAATTTTCACAAAAATTTTATTCAACTAACTATTAATCTATAATTGTGCAGTAAGCTCTTTATGGTAGCCAATTTTCAAAAATAAAATATTATTCCATTTAACCTAGCTTAAACTTATATGTTGTGGTGAATTTTCATAAAATTATTTACCCTATCTTCAAAAGATCTGAAGAAATACGTTATAAATATAACAATAGCGAATTTTCAAAAAAAATATTCAATTTAACCTAGCTTAAACTTATAAGGTGTAGTGAACTTTCATAAAATTATTTAACCTATTTTGAAAAGGTATAAAGAAAAACTATATTTGAATAGGCAACCAGACACCTATTTGTCTTTTCTCTTTGCAGGCATTATTTGGAGCCCATCTACGCAGCCTAAAGCACAAAAACAGAGCTTATATAAAGACTAAGGACTAGATAGCTCGTTAAGCACGCTCTCAATACGAGATTGACCACATACAGAATACTGACCAGAGGTGTATTGACGAACGTGGAGGAACTCTTGCTGTAAGCTCAATAAAAAGTTTTGTGTACTGTACGGGAGACAATGGAGCAGCTCGGGTGTTTAAAAATCAGCCTCGAGTTATTTGGATTATTTCAACACCCTACCAAACAACTGGCAGATATCAAAACCTTCAACACACGAGCAACACCAATTGCTACACCAGAATAATCAGCCGAAGTAGTGGAGAGCATTGAAGATGTTGTATAGGCTGCAACGTATTTATTTCACCAACAAAGGCGTTTTGTATGTGCAGAAAGTTGTCTTTTTTATTTTGTCTTTCAGCTTCCAATGTGTCTGTATTATATTTACGTGTTTCATTAGGTTCTCTAGGCATATAGGTTACAACGTATTTATTTCAGCAACCAAGACGTTTTGTAGGTGCAGAAATATGTCTTTTTAATTTATTTTTCCAGCTCCAGGAGGCTGAGAAGAGCTCTAAATGTTTATATTTGTTTAGTAGTAATCCGTTACTTATACACATTTCTTCCCAACAAACACAGTTATGTAACATTCACATAACTGAAATAATATTTTGTTATTTACAAAAGTATCATTTATGTAACTTGTTATGAACTTGTAAGTTACATGTAACACGAAATGTCATTCATATAGTTCCTCTAATGATATATCTATGTAATATAGTTGGGCATATATATCAGATATATTTATTGACAATGTCATCAACATTACATGTTACCATTTTGTTGTTAGGAGTAGAGCTTTTTCTATATAACCACACACAATAATAGTTTAGAAAAACAAAACAAAAAATTATTGAAAACATAATTTATTAAACACTTGTAAGAAAACATTATAATATAATACATTCTTATTGTATTAAAATATTTAATTTTAATTTTAAAATTGTTTATGATGTTCACATTCAACTCAACGTTATGAATAAAATGAAATTCAAAATTAAATCTAAACATCAGTTGAAGTTTTTATGTATGATTAAATATAACTGCAACTTTAAACTGTAACTGGAGTAGGATCATCCATCCATATAATATTTGTAATTATTTAACAAACCAGTCGTCATTGCTTGGGTCAAAAACTCAGCTCCTGTAAATTTAAACTGGCTAGTAGGTAACAGCAGTTGCAAATTTAATCAATAAGTTCAGATGACTCAGATGATCATGTAAAACTAACTATTACTAATTACCTTATTATATTTCTTGGGTTGATCTAGCAGCAATCAATTATGAACTTGTTATAGTGAATAACTTTGTTTAAATTCGCTGTGTAGTCATTTCCAGCCTTTTGATAATAATGATCAGAAACGTATGCTGCAAGTGAAACATATAGGTTAACTATTTAACTAGCATTCCGTCATAAAATGCTAGGATAACACAATCATAGATTCAAAATGTATAACATAATTCATTTTAACATGAAACACCATTAAGAATTCACCACCCACATTAATGTAGTTCTTCACAATCGGTCGTCGCCTTTGTCAATAAAATCATGCACAAAACATAAATTCTTAAACCTTATATTAAATACCGTAATCGTTCAAGAAATAGAGAAAAATAAAATCCAACACTTACCACAAAATTTTCACGTTACCTTTTGTATGAGGAATAAGAAAACAGTATAAATCACAAACAGGGACACAATCAAAATAAACATAACATAACCTCATAATCTATTAGCAAACCGTAACATCAAGAATCGAGACTCAACACTCGCTCTCGCTCTGCGCAGTTGTCCGAACAAAACCACGAAAATGCGTGGCACATATAGGTGTCAATTTGTATTTCCACTTATTTTCTGTTTATTTTATTTATATAAATATAATAACAAAATAATTTATTGGCGAGGTTTAAAGTTTAAATCATATTTCAGTTAACAGGTTTGCTTAATTAACATTTTATAATCTGGGTTTGATAATTATCTGATTTAATGTAAAATAAAAATATTACGTTGTTATCAGTGTGTGCTTTAAAACTATAGAACGCCATGAAATTTGTATAATGTGTATGTTACATAAAAATATTACATAGCTTTTATGTTATGATACTTGATGGTATGCAATATTTCATTTCTTACCTAAATGTGCTCCATTTTCAAAGTACATTTGTGTTATTTTTTGGTAACAGTGTAATGTTACGGTGATACTTTATTGAGCTTCCAATGCCATGTAACGATTACAAACGTGTTTGTTGGGTTTATAGGTTGGGCGTTAAAAAACTGGCTTTGGTTGGAGATTAACATCGCAAGGTACTCTCCAGTAGCAGGTAGCTCATACGTGGAGCTACCAAAGTCAATCTCCACAACAAGAAGGCCGTGTTAAACATCCAAAATGTTGCCCATCGGTGTTATATGTGGTCGATGCTTGCAGCTCTCCACCCTGCTACACACAGCAATCATCATCGTCTGTCTCAGTATGTACCCTATGAGAACGAGCTGGATTTTTCAGGCATTGAGTCTCCTGTTTCTTTAAATCAAATTTCCAAATTTAAAGAACAGAATGGTATATCAGTTAACGTTTACGGATTAGAGAAACATTTTGATAATGCTAAACTTTACTACCATATATGTGGCCCCCTATATTTTACAAATTCTCGCAAGACGAAACATATCAATCTATTAATGTTAACAGATGAGATCCAAAACAATACCCATTATTGTTTAATAAAAGATATGTCTCGTCTTGTGAGAAGTCAGATTTCTAAACGTGAACACAAAAAAAATTCTGATGGTTGTTTAGTCTTTTTTGGGGCAGAATTTAAATTAGTTAAACATCAAAAATTTGATTGTAATCATGTAAATTCACCCACCACCGATTTACGAAAAAATAAATATGGTAAATTCACACTGGAGAATTTACTTACATTTGTCGATTTTAAAAAGAAAATGCGTGTTCCTTTCGTTGCGTATGCTGATTTTAAGAGTTTTTCGTCCCCTTTGGAAACTGAACAACCTCAAAATTATTGCGAATCATTTACACAAAAGACGCACACATACCGTATTCATTCGCGTATTACATAAAATGCTCCTTCGATGACTCTCTTTCTAAATTGGTCACTATTCGTGGTCAGGACGCCGCCGAAGTTTTTGTAAAGCGCCTAGAAAACGATGTTACAGAGATTCATCAAAACCATTTAGATAAGAACAAGAGCGCGGATTTCAAAGTTCCAAATTATGTCACATTTGTTAAAAACCTTTTGGCTTAGGCGAGAACAAAATCAGAGACCACATCACTCATCGAATTTAACAATTATCGCGGTCCAGCTCACTCCATCTGTAATCTGATCAAGAGAACCTGGAGGATAAAACGAAAAAAAACATATAATAAACTTAGATTTTTAGATTCATTTAGGTTTATGGCGAAAAATTAGAGAAATTAGTAATAAATTTGGAAGATACTAAGCGTAGGAAAGTTAAGAATTATTTCGCAGATGTAAACAGGTTTAATTTAATTCTACAGAAGGGTGTATTGCCATTTCGTATGTAGACTCTTGTGAAAAATGACAAGAGATCAAGCTTCCATCTGAAGAGGGGTTCTATGATAGTCTACAAAGGGGAACACTTATGCATGTGGACTCCGAGCGTGCATGTAAAGTATGGCAGGTGAGCGTAAAACTTTGGGGGATTATTCCGATATTTATTTAAAATCAGACGTGTTGATTTTGGCCGATGTGTTTGATAATTTCCGAGCTCTCCACTAGCAGCTGGTAGTAGCAGTGGTGGGGAGGCTAACGCCAAGCAAGTAGGCCACAATGGGTCCTTTTTGCCAACCCCAGCAACCATGCTCTACACTTCCTCGGTTCTTCCATTGGACGGTACTTACGGGTAAGTAAGTAATCGGGATTCCTCTGCAGAGTCCTCGAACCGAACAAATCTGCTCGAAGACTCCCAAAAGCCTCGCATTCACACAGGTAGTGGTTAGACGTTTATTCATCCTCGCCGCTTTTCTGGCAAAAGGGATCCCTCTCTACGCCTATCAGTGTGAGGTGTCTTTTAAGCGCGCAGTGGCCTGTCAGCACCCCAAGGATGCGGCGAAGCGTAGGTCGACTCCTACCGAGTAGCCAGACAGTTTTATTTCTGACAGGCCCCTCCACTAATTCCCTCGCCTGCCTACAGCCACCAGTCGACCCCCAGTGCATCTTCATGGCCCCCTCAGTCCACCTGTCTAAGGCGTCAGAGACCTACTTATGCTTATCGCAGGCTCCGGGGCACAGAACGGCCGCCGGGAACCAAGCCTTGCGATCTCATTCGCCACCTCATTCCCCGCTACGCCACAATGTCCCGGAACCCAAATCAGTTGCACCTCCTCTGCCCTGGCTAGTCCTTTAAGGGCGTCAGCGCACTCCTGAACCAGTGTTGACCTAATTCTTGCCGCGCAGACTGCCCGAAGGACCGCCTGGCTATCCGAGCAGATGTATACACACTTCTCGGGGCTCAGCCACACATCCTACAGACAGCGTACACCTTCGTTTAGAATGCCGTGGTATATGCGCCCAGAGCATAACTCTCGCACACCCCCAGGCTCTCGATGTATATTCCTGCCCCGGAGGATTGTTTATCCTCCAGCCGGGATGCGTTGGTAAAACAGATTCCTACTGGGGATTCTGAGGGCCTAGTCAACGTAATATCGTCCTCTGCATTCTGTATCTTGATGGCGGAAATCGGAATTTCCTTTTCCACCTCCTTGGAGACTCTTGCATGCCCTATTACTGCCCCCTCTCCAGTGTCTCGTATTTCAAGATGCGACGCCATAGCCTCCCTTCTGATACAGATGGGAAGCGGTGGCAGCATCAGCAAGACCTCTAGCGTGGCTGAGGATGTCGTCCTCATAGCGCCTGTGATACCAAGGATTGCCACCTTTTTGAGTTTGGCCAGCTTCCTGGTAGTAGTTTGGTTCGCACCACACCACCAGACCAACGCCCCATAGAGGATTCTCGGCTTGACGATCGCAGTGTAAATCCAATGGAGGATCCGAGGGTTAAGTCCCCAGGTCCTCCCTGTCGCTCGACGCAGCTGCCAGAGGTTTGCAACCCCCTTCCCATTTCTCGTTCTATTTGTGAACCCCATGTTAGTTTGGAGTCCAAGACCACCCCGAGATATTTGACCCCCCGCACTAGAGCTAAAGGTTTTCCAAGCATAACTGGCGCCCTGAACCCCTCTATATTCCTCTTCTTGGTGAATAGGATCATCTCTGTCTTCGCCGGGTTTACGGAGAGTCCCAGCTCATCACACCACCTTTCAATTATGCTGCAGGCAGCTTGCATGCACTCACAGACGACGCCGGTGACTGAGACCAGCCCATCATCAGCGTACGCCTGGGCGTAGAAGCCATTCTCAGAGAGCCGCTCCAAGAGGCCGTCGATGAGTAGACACCATAGATGAGGCGAAAGGAGCTGCCCTGAGGACAGCCGCCCGTCATCCCAATGTCCAGCTCCCGGCCCCTCAAAGTCAGCGAGACTCCAGCGTGCTCGCCACCCAGCTTATTGGGGACCTCGGCGATCCCCCGTCCTGTAGGGCGACACAGACCGTATCCGTCCTTGCCCTATCAAAGGCCCTCTCCACATCGAAGAACACAGCTAATGTGCTCTCCCCGTAGTGTAGTGCCCATTCCATCTTTCGCGTCACAGCGTGGAGCGCCGTCTCCGTCGATTTCCCCCGCTGGTACGCATGCTTACTTTTATGGAAAGGGTTATCCCTGAGGATCCCTCCCAACATAAACCTATCTACTATATTTTCCAATACCTTAAGCAGGAATGATGAAAGGCTGATTAGCCTGTACCCCTTGGCCAGCGTGTAGTTCTCCCTTCTTGGTTGGGGAATGAAGACCGCCCTAACCCGGCGCCAGGCCTTTGGGACATAGCCCCACGCCAGGCTGGACCGGAAAACCTTACTTATGTTGCGAAGGAGTATATCTAGGCCCCTCTGAAGCAGGGCCGGAAAGATTCCATCATAGCCTGCGGACTTTAATGAAGCAAACTCGTTCACCGCCCAGGTTATAGAGCCATCTGTGACCACCCCCTCCGCCAGCTGCCAGCCCGTATTTGGGACCGTCCACCGGCCCGGGTCGGCAGCCCCTGTGACGGCCCCACCGCTCGCAAGGTGAACTTCGGCGAGATGTCGCAAGGTTTCCTCGCCGGTGTTGGTCCAGCTCCCGTCCGGTTTCCTTAAGGATCCTACAGTACTACCTGACTCCTGTTTGAGTACCCTTACCAGCCTGGCTGCGTCCGGAAGGAAGTTAACTTCCCCGCAGTACGCGCGCCAACCAGCCCGTTTACTCCGTCGAAATTCCTTCTTAAACACCCTTCTGGCAGTTCTAAACTCGTCCCAGGCCGCCTCACCCGATTCTCGAACGGCTCGGTTTAAGGCCCTCCGAGTCCGCCCGCGTCGCACTAAGGCCTTAAATTTAGATTTATAGAATTCTAGACCAAGATGTGATTGAATATGAGAGGGCGCTGTACTATTAGCTAAAATATCAGCCACAGTTTTAGTCACCTCTTCGGCATTTTTAGATTTTAGTGGTTATCAATTGTTTTTCAAAGTATTTGTGGACTTTAGACTCTGTGTTAGAGACAAGATGTTAGAAACACATGTTTAGATGGGTTCATGTATGGCGAAAATTTATTGAGAGGTGTTGCATGCCTGTGTGGTTATATATATATATATATATATATATATATATATATATATATATATATATATATATATATATATATATATATATATATATATATATATATTTTCATTCCTTCCTGTCACTGTGACGTCACAGTGACAGGTGAGAAGTGACCATGTGACAGGTGACGGTTGACAGGTGGCAGGTCAGAGGTATGTGCAACTAACCTGGAAACCTGAGATGATGGTGAGATGGGTTGGCCTGAGGAACGATTGTTTTGTCATCAGAGGATGAAGGAATGAAAGGAGACTTAGGAGGATGATCTATAGAGATGGTTCCTTCGGAATAGATTATGACATACATTTAAAACGATCGTTTCGTTAACAAATGTGGCTTCATCAGAGGATGAAGGAATGAAAAGAGACTTAGATATATACAACCACACAGGCATGCAACACCTCTCAATAAACTTTCGCCATACATGAACTCATCTAAACATGTGTTTGTTATATCTTATCTCTAACACAGAGTCTAAAGTCCAAAAACACTTAGAAAAACAATTGATAACCACTAAAATATAAAAATTCTGAGAAGGTGACTAAAGCTACGGCTGATATTTTAGCTAACAGTACAGCGCCCTCTCACATCCAATTTGATCTTGGTCTAGAATTCTATAAATCTAAATTTTAGGCCTTAATCCAAAAATACAACATTAATCACTATAGCACTTATAGTGTAAAAAAGGCTGCAACAGTGGAAAGAGTCATACGTACCTTAAAAGAGAAGATATACAAAAGTTTTAACTTGTTTGGCTCCTACAAATGGGTCAATACACTGTCTGATGTCACAGCTACTTACAACTCAACCATCCATCGAACAACAGGTGTGAAACTTCAAGATGTTAACAAGAAAAATGAAGCGACTATTCTTAAGAAAGCGTACCCAAATATTAAAGTGTTTGATCATAATAAATTTAATGTGGGTGATGTTATACGTCTAAGTAAAGCCAAAACATTATTCGAGAAAGGTTATACACCGCGTTGCTCAACAGAGCTGTTTAAGTTCACTAAGATTCACTACACTAATTCAGCCACCTATTTAATATAAGACATGCAAGGCAAGCCTATTAGTGGAGGATTTATGAAGAGGAGCTGCAAAAGACTGCATCCTTAGATTATTATTATTACTTGAAAAAGTGTTAAGAAAGAAAGGTAACAAGTCATATGTGAAACGGCTTAGATTGGATAAATTGGATAAACAGTTATAATATTAATTTTGAGAAAAAAAACTGAATGATTAACATATTGATACTGAAATTTAAAACAATTCACCTCTAGGGTGTGTACCTAACCTAAATGAGTGAAATGAGGTACCTGGAGAACGAATTAGATTTCCCCTGTATTGGATTTATGTAGTACATATAACAAACACTGTAATATATATATATATATATATATATATATATATATATATATATATATATATATATATATATATATATATATATATATATTTGTGTGTGTGTGTGTTATTAACAACCACCCTAACAGTTATAATATCAAGTTTGAGAAAAGAAATGGATGATTGCATATTGATACTAAAATTAATAACAACCCACGTAAATGTGCAGCTTAAAGAAATACATCAGCAATAAATCTACTTTCGATTCAAATATACTACTACTACTGCTACTAATAATAATAATAATAATAATAATAATAATAATAATAATAATAATAATTATAATAATAATACAAGTATACCTAACCTAAATGAGTAAAATGAGCTACCTGGAGAACGAATTGGATTTCCCCTGTATCGAGCTGCTAAGAACTGGTATCGGGTATCGTTTACGCATCAAATAAATATTTCAACAACTAATCGCAAAAGAGCAGTCCGCGTTACTCTTTCGCGATGTTTTAGTGGCTCCAAGCAAGAGTTCTAGATTCGTCGGCGTAACGTTTATCGTCAAACTGTGGCAACGCTACCTTATTCGCCATCTTAGTATACACCTCATGCATACAGGTACGAAAAACATTCATACGTTTAAAAAATCTACCATCCTGTACCAACACACGTACATCCGCATCCATATTTGTGCCACCCATACTCTCCACTACATTCCAGTAATCATCTGCGCTCAAATCTCTATTGGTCACACACGCTTGCACACCTTTCGCCGTTTTAGTTAAAACATCCTCCCCATCAACTATATATGACTTAGCTCGCCTCCCAAAAATTTTGTACCAAATTTTACCCTTATATTCATCCTTCATTCGCCCTAATACACTTTCATTCACCGGTATTTCGGGAGGGTTTTTTGCCGAGTAATTTATTTATCGTATGTCTTGTTTCATGTCGTCGTAAAAGTTGTCTGTTTCTACTAAACATTTTAACGAGTCGGTGTCAGTGTACAGTAAAGTCACTTTTTCGTCATATTTAATCTTGAAATATCCATAGATAAAGTAATATATGATGGTTTTTGATACATCTAATATCGAAAAACCAACTGTCGTTAGTCACGTGATTCCCTTTCATCTGAATGGCGGCAAGGTCGTCCGTGAAAATAAAAACAATTTTGAAATTTGGTTTGTTTATGTACGCTGCAGCTCCCGGTTTTCGTCCTACGTTGTCCCAATGCGTCACAAGTTTCTCTACCCTCTTGTCCAAGTTCTCCATGGTCTTAACGAATACCGCGTTGATCATTAATTTAAAGAAATCTTTCTCAAATTCATTTTTAGCCTCAAATTCATTTTTAGTGTTCTTGTCGATGTAAATTTTCAGCCATGGATACGGCCTAAATGTTATAACCCAGTGTACCTTCTTAAGTGTCTGTCCGTTTGCCAAACATGGCTTTAAATTTATATAGTGTATTTTGTTTTATCATTTAATGGAATAAGTTTTGGTAGGTTGGTTTTACCGGTTGGGGGTATAAAAGGTTCTGGCCAAAAGGGTAATTCGTGATGTAAATCGTGCAGGTGTTCTGGGTACTCTTAATCAACTTCGAAAACGTAGCCAAAATGATCATCATCCCCCAAATTATCAATTTTTAAATTCTGAATTTCCTGTTCGGTGAGCAAACGGAAGTTCCCGATGGGCATTGGCTCGCTTGAGCCTTACCGTAGAAGTTGTATACAATCCATATTTTCGGATTTGTTTCGTCATGGTTCAGTACGTGCTCGTTGTTAGCTACTGCCCGTCTAACACTACACTGGCTGACACCCATTCGTATACTTTTTTTTGAAGAAGTGATGCATCTCGATGTCTGTTAGCAGGGCAAGTTCCACCCCAGTAGCTTTTAGGGCAGCATTCCAAGCAAGAGATGGAGCCGTGCTCACAAGGATCGGGATTGTAGACCTTAAAACAAACATCTCGGAAATTCTCAAACACATCGGTCAAAAGTAACACATCTGATTTTAAATAAATATTGGACTAATCCCCCAATGTTTTACACTCAAACACCTGCCATACTTGACATGCACGCTCGTAGTCAACATGCATAATGTGTTCCCCTCGTAGACTATCATAGAACCCCTCTTCAGATGGAAGCTTAGTCTTAGTCTCTTATCATTTTTCAAAAGAGTCTACATACGAATATGGAAATACACCCTTTTGTCGAATTAAATTAAACTTGTTTACATCTGCGAAAGAATTCTTAACCTCCCAACACTGACTATTTCCTAATTTCTTGCTAATTTCTCTAAATTTTTGCCATAACCCTAAATGAATCCATGAATCTAAGTTTAATGTAGGTTTTTTTCGTTTTACCACCCAAGTCCTCTTGATCAACCAAAACATGTTTGCTGAACGTGATGTATAGCTCTTTATTTTGAGCGATAACATCTAATTTACAACCGTACTCTGCCAACTCTCTGATAAAGAGATGAGCATCGTACCCGGAGGGATTATGGAAATACACGTACATTCCGGTGTACTGGTACTTGATACTTTATAATTTAGATTACAGATGGAGTGAGCTGGACCGCGAGAATCATTAAATTCGAGTAAATGATCGTGGTCTCGGACTTTGTTCTCGTCTAAGCCGAAAGATCTTTCACAAATGTGACATAATTTGGAACTGTGAAATTCGCGCTCTTGTTCATAGGTTGAAGGTGTCATGGACCAAACTTCATCTAAATGGTTTTGATGAATCTCTGTAACATTGTTTTCTAGGCGCTTTACAAAAACTTCGGCGGCGTCCTGACCACGAAAAGTGACAAATTTAGAAAGAGAGTAATCGAAAGAGCATTTTATGTAATACGCGAATGAATACGGTATGTGTGCGTCTTTTGTGTAAATGATTCGCAATAATTTTGAGGTTGTTCAGTGTCCAAAGGGGACGAAAAACTCTCAAAATCAGCATACGCAACGAAAGGAACACGCATTTTCTTTTTAAAATCGACAAATGTAAGTAAATTCTCCGGTGTGAATTTACCATATTTATTTCTTCGTAAATCGGTGGTGGGTAAATTTACATGATTACAATCAAATTTTTGATGTTTAACTAATTTAAATTCTGTCCCAAAAAGACTAAACAACCATCAGAATATTTTTTTGGTGTTCACGTCTAGAAATCTGACTTCTCACAAGGCGAGACATATCTTTTATTGAACAATAATGGGTATTGTTTTGGATCTCATCTGTTAACATTAATAGATTGATATGTTTCGTCTTGCGAAAATTTGTAAAATATAGGGGGCCACATATATGGTAGTAAAGTTTACCATTATCAAAATGTTTCTCTAATCCGTAAACGTTAACTGATATACCATTCTGTTCTTTAAATTTGGAAATTTGATTTAAAGAAACAGGAGACTCAATGCCTGAAAAATCCAACTCGTTCTCATAGGGTAAATACTGAGACAGGCGATGATGATTGCTGTGTGTAGCAGGGTGGAGAGCTGCAAGGATCGACCACATATAACACCGATGGGCAACATTTTGGATGTTTAACACGGCCTTCTTGTTGGAGATTGACTTTGGTAGCTCCACGTATGAGCTACCTGCTACTGGAGAGTACCTTGCGATGTTAATCTCCAACCAAAGCCAGTTTTTTAATGCCCAACCTATAAAGAAATGTGTATAAGTAACGGATTACTACTAAACAAATATAAACATTTAGAGCTCTTCTCAGCCTCCTGGAGCTGGAAAAATAAATTAAAAAGACATATTTCTGCACCTACAAAACGTCTTGGTTGCTGAAATAAATACGTTGTAACCTATATGCCTAGTGAACCTAATGAAACATGTAAATATAATACAGACACATTGGAAGCTGAAAGACAAAATAAAAAAGACAACTTTCTGCACATACAAAACGTCTTTGTTGGTGAAATAAATACGTGGCAGCCTATACAACATCTTCAATGCTCTCCACTACTTCGGCTGATTCTTCTGGTGTAGCGATTGGTGCTGCTCATGTGTTGAAGCTTTTGATATCTGCCAGTTGTTTGGTAGGGTGTTGGAATAATCCAAACAACTCGAGGCTGATTTTTAAACACCCGAGCTGCTCCATTTTCTCCCGTATAATAATATATAAATCGGTAAATATAATACAGACATCTTGGAAGCTGTAAAATAAAATGAAACAGACATCTTTGTACACATACAAACGTCTTTGTTGCTGAAAGAAATACGTTGCAAGCTATATACCTAGAAAACGTAATAAAATAGGTAAATATAATACAGACACCTTGGAAACTGAAAAACAAAATAAAAAAGACATATTACTGCACATACAAAACGTCTTGGTTGCTGAAATAAATACGTTGCAGCCTATACATTAACCTATAAAA
The DNA here is from genome assembly GCA_964006375.1 of Tillus elongatus. Lineage (NCBI taxonomy): Eukaryota > Metazoa > Arthropoda > Insecta > Coleoptera > Cleridae > Tillus > Tillus elongatus. The sequence goes on along the minus strand of OZ023270.1, from coordinate 45,140,086 downwards.
CATAATAAAATGCGTAAGTATAACATACCGCTCTCAGTGTGTTGGAACTCTTGGGCTTTGGTTGTCACAACATCTTCAATTCTCTCCACTACTTCGGCTGACTCTTCTGGTGTAGCGATCCGTGTTGCTCGGGTGTTGAAGCTTTTGATATATTCCAGTTGTTTGGTACGTTGTTGGAATAATCCAAACAACTCGAAGCTGATTTTTAACCACCCGAGCTGTTCTATTTTCTCCCCTACAGTGCGCAAAACATTTTATTGAGCATACTGCACGTTCACTACACTGCACGTTCGTCACTACACCTCTGGTCGGTATTCTGTATGTGGTCGATCTCGAGTCGAAGAGGTGCTTAACGAGCTGGATCCCCTCATACAAACTCTGTTTTGTGCTCTAGACTGCGTAGATGGGATCCAAACAATGCCTGCAAAGAGAAAAAACAAATAAGTATCTGGTTGATTATTCAAATAAAGTTTTCTTTATACCTTTCCAAGATAGGTTAAATAATTTTATGAAAATTCACTACTCCTTGTAAGTTTAAGCTAGGTTAAATTGATTTTTTTTTAATTCGCTATATTGTTATATTCATACAGTTTTTCTTTACATCTTTTGAAAATGGTTAAACAATATTATGAAAATTCACAACTTATAAGTTTAAACTAGGCTAAAATCCAATATATTTGTTTTAAATTCGCTACCATAAAGAGCTTACTACAAAATTCTAGATTAATAGTATTTTGAATAAAAATGTTATGAAAATTTTCTAGCTATATGTTAGCTTCATAAACAACAAGTATTCTTATTACTTACTTTATCTATATCCTGGCAACACGTAAAACACCTCGAAACAATCCTTTTAGATGGCCCAGTTCTATCCACCACAGCTGCCTTTCTCTTAACACCACAAGGTGCTCATGGGCGGAGTATGTCCCTCTAGGCTGGGTGCATTGCGCTGTAAAAAAATAATCCTTGATATACTTTTAATATAAATTTAAAGTTTTCATTTTTCTTCACGTATCACTCTTACTGCTTCGTGATATTATTATGAAAAGTCCCTATTCTAGGTTACATATTTAGAAGTATTAATCATAGATTTATGTTTGAAAAATGCTACATATTATATATATATATATATATATATATATATATATATATATATATATATATATATATATATATATATATATATATATATATATATATATATATATATATATATATATATATATATATATATATATATATATATATATATATTAATTTTGAGAGTATTACCAACGAGAAATAATAATACATAATTAAGATATATCAATAAGGGTTAATATTAACCTTTCTTAGGGGGTAGAAGCGTACTTGGATGCATGCATTTGTAGTGTTTTAGTAGAAGGTCCCTTCTTGCAAATAGGTTTAGGCATACCATGCCTTGCGGGCTCTTACACTACCCCCCAAATTGATTGTTGTGCCTCACGTCGAGAGAACGACTTCTCACAGCAACCGCACTTAAAGATGGTGATGGATAACCACACTGTCGACGTTAGAACCAAGTATGAAGCTGCTTAATTTCATACATATATTTATATCTGTTATTGCTATTAATATTTCCCCCCGCACCTCTCTCCACACATATAGTTAGATATTACTAATGTTAAACTGCAGCACATATAAATGAACTTCCTGTCTATACTTGATTATGTGGATTCAGCTTGATAGACATCAGATATTTGATAATGTTATATTACAACGTATTTACGTACAACGTACATATTTGAATGTTTTACGTTTAATTAGATTAATATAAATAAATGCAAAATAAGTAAATAACCTTTGGTGTTTCTTAATATTGAAAATAAAAAAACATTAAACCATTTATTTATATGCTATGTGAAAACTGGAACCTGTGATGAGCACTGATAAGTACACTTGGAGAACCCAAAAAACCACAACACATTGATGATGCTGACGTTGTCAGTGAAACGGTCATAAGGTCTTTTTAAAATATGTGTTGCGGTGATTTGGGTTCTCCAAGTGTACTTATCATTTATTAAATATTTGCATGTAAAAATTTCTTATAGTTACATACAAATTGGCTTAAAATAACATTATCTTCTGTATATTCTTTAGCAAATATATGATATATAGCGTGCCTGTGTGTTAAAAAATTATATTTAAATAATTCTTTTCGGATCCTGTTGAAAATCTAGATACGATTTTGTTTCGTGTTCCTTAAAAACTAAATCGCACATTTTTTCTAGGTACCGTAAACATTTGGTAGTTAGACAAAATATATCCCAATACTTCACCATTATTTTCTTGTAAGTTTTTGAGTTTGATATGTCGCTGCTTAAAATCGTTTATGTTTGGGAGTACCATATTTGATAATTATTGAAGTGTTTCAAAATTAAACATCAGCATTTTATTCGAATTGATTTTTGGTAATAATACCACCGAGTTGAAACTATATTGTCGACATATATAGTAACATAAGTAGCTCCACTTTCCGTCAAATAGAATGTTTTTCATCTAATAACCTCAAATCTCCTAATGTTGCTGTTTTGTTCATAATTTTCTACTTCACACTTAACAAACACTATGTAAATAGTTCATCTTGTGTAGAAGCTGGCAATAAAAAATCGTCTATTATTTGCTGTAGAGTTTGCTCATTTTTTACTTCTTTAACTACTTGATCACTACTTTGTTTAACCCTTCATTATCTACTACGCAAGCGCGTCGTTGAGTAGCCATTTGTTACACGCGGCTCTGTGAATTCAGTGTGTAAACTGAAGTGGAATAGAGTGGTGTCGATAGTTACGCAAGTTAAAACAGGTTTGGTCTACGATCGTAGACCGCGCGCCTAACGGCGCTACTTTTTTGTGGAGAACCAAATTTCTTGTTTTGATAATTTAGCACGAAGCAGGTAAGTGGTGCTTCTTTTTGCATATTAATATACAGCATAGTGTTAATAATTGTATTTTGTTGGTTAGTTATAGTGATTACTCAAGTATGATTGATTGCTAAAACGTGTAAATTATTGTTAGTGTATGACTTCATTTTGAGGTTATCATTTTATAGCTAATATTATTTACTTGTTTCAGATAAGTATGTCTGACTCGAAGAAAAGGCGCGTAGAAAGTAGCTGGAATCCAGATGTATGGGCAAGATGGTTTGAAGAGGTATCTAGCGCGGAGAGTAAAGTCCATTAGATCAAGATGAGGAAGCCGAAGAACCAGAAAATGAAAGTGTAGTGGAAAAAGGCGATCACGACACGGATTCGGAGCTAGAACTAATATCGGATGAAGAGGAACATTTATCAGATACTGATGATGAACAAATTATGGGTGGTAAATTTTACACGGGGAAGGACAAAATAACTAAGTGGAGAAAACAGTGCGGTAGTACACAAGTGCGTTTGCGAGCTCATAATATAATAAGACATTTACCAGGATCAAAACCTGAGGCTGGCAACGCTATGTCTGCAATTGACTGTATAAAACTTTTTATTAGTGATGCGGTCATCCACATCCACTTCAACGAATATATATATATATATATATATATATATATATATATATATATATATATATATATATATATATATATATATATATATATATATATATATATATATATATATATATTGAAAAGTTAGAAATAATTTCGAAAGAGATCGAGATGCAAGACCGACCAATGAAATGGAAATAAGAGCTTTGATAGGAATTTTATTTTTGATAGGAACATTGAGAAGTTCAAGGAAAAGCGCCAAAAAAATATGGGATAATTCCAAAGGCAACGGAGTTGAAACATGTTACCTCGCGATGAGTGAAAAGAGATTTAGATTTTTGATCCGCCGTCTAAGGTTTGATGACGTAACAACCAGGAACGATATAAAAGAAATAGATAAATTAGCCCCCATTAGGGAAATTTTTGAAATTTTACTGGCTAATTTTCAAAACAACTTCATAGCTAGCGAATACCTTACTATAGACGAATAATTACTGGCTTTCAGAGGACGCTGCTCATTCAAACAGTATATACCCAACAAAGCAGCCAAATATGGTATAAAGATGTTCGCTCTAGTCGATGCCAAAACTTCATATACCTTCAATCTCGAGACATACATGGGAACCCAGCCAGATAGTCCTTATAAATTGAGCAACTCCGCTGAGGATGTTGTACTACGATTAGTACATCCCATAGAGGGAACTAATCGTAACATTACAGGAGATAATTGGTTCACAAGTATTCCGCTGACAATAAAGTTGTTACACCAAAAAAAGTTGACGTATATTGGGACTATGCGCAAGAATAAACGTGAGATTCCCTTGGAGTTCTTGCCTAATAAGAAAAGAGAAGAAAAAACCTCACTGTTTGGCTTTCAAGAGGATATTACAATGGTCTCCTATTGCTCAAAGAAAAATAAATCAGTTATTTTGGTGTCTTCGATGCACCACGACAGTGGAATTGATCACGAGTCAGGTGATGCCAAAAAACCAGATATTATAACCCAATATAATAAAGCTAAAATTGGTGTAGACTTGGTGGATCAGTTATGCGAAAAATATAACGTCGCAAGAAACTCGCGTCGTTGGCCAATGGTTATATTCTATGACCTATTGAATATATCTGGCATAAACGCCCTTTGCGTGTATAAATCAAATCATCCCTTAGAAAAAGTTGCCAGAAGTGACTTCATTGAAAAATTCACTTGAGAACTCATCAAGCCACAGATAGAGGCTAGATCAAATATTGTCTCTTTGCCAGTAGAACTGAAAAGGCGGGCGCGAATTCTTCTTGGACTCGAAGCCCTTGTACCCCGCCCCCCTCTTCAACAGAAATCAAAAAATTACGTCGGACGATGTCATATTTCTCCTCGAAACCGCAACAAATCCCCAAGAAATGCCTGCGTAAAATGCGGACATTATGCTTGCAAGGAACACATGGCTGATATGTGTACAACCTGTTTATCTGAGTGAAAATATTGTCATTTTTCATCTACCGTTATGTTGTTTGTTAATAAGTTTATTTTTTGCATTTAGCGCATTTATGTTAAATTGTTCCTACCAGATTTTTTTTAAATTTTTATTGTATATCAATTTTTGTTATCGTGCCAAACTGGATACATGCTAATAAATGTATAAAATGGTGTTCTCTTATTTATTTCTTTTTCAAACAATTATATAAAAATATTTAAAAAAGTACATTTCTGACGAATATATATATATATATATATATATATATATATATATATATATATATATATATATATATATATATATATATATATATATATATATATATAAAATAGTTTTCAATGTTGTTTAATAATTTGTGTCATAAGGTGTCATATGTTGATAAAACAAAATGGTCTACATATGTAGACCGCGCGACTAAAGTCACAAAATACCGCACGCCTAATGTAGTGTTAAGCAAGATATTTTCGAGAATTTTAATTTGTTTGCTACTGTGCTGAGGCATAGGCATTATTCTTTTACACGACTCCATACCAGTCTTTCAACTGTAATTGTGATTAAATGTAGTGTGTGTTTCGAAAAGTACGGTAATTAATTAGCTCTTTAACATGTGTATCTAAACTGTTATTTTGGTTATATTTGCCTTTTTTACATGGTTTCTTATGGGATATACGAACAAATTAGATAAAACAGACGGCCTTTATATTTCATGTGGAGTTTGCTCGCAAGTTCTATTCCGAATGTGCTCAGACTTGCAAAACCGCAAACATCAGCTGTTTGTTTACTCCAATGTTATATCATAAATCAGGTCGAGAAACATGACACCAAACACCGAACATCTAAGTCAAAAACTGAGAAAGTTGGTTTGCGCGTGCGTGTGTACTATATTTGAATTCTACTCTTCGTGACACCAAACATCATACCTCTACAACGCTTAATAAGAAAGTTGGTTTGCGCATGTGCTGGGCGCCATATTTGAAGTCTACACTTCGCGACGGTTACCATGGCAATACACATCATATAGAGATATGATGTGTGGTGTCATGGTAACCGTCGCGAAGTGTAGACTTCAAATATGGCGTTTAAGAAGAAAGTTGGTTTCCGCAGCGCCCACTGCCCCCTGCCACCGCCTCCGGCGGCGGATGATTTCATTCTTGAATTCTACTCATCGAGACGATTACCATGACATTAAAAACTATACCTCTACACGGCTTAATAAAAAAGTTGGTTTGTGCAAATTAAATAACTTAGCCCTTCGTTGAAGTTTTGAAAAACTTTAATGATTAACTACAAAAACTTTACACTTATAAAACTTTTACTTAATATTTTTATGTAACTTATTATATTGTATGACCCTGGTATATGAAATTATAATTATCCTAACTACGATGTTTACTGTACTGAAACTAAAGCTAGACGAACTTCTACTAACAAAAAATTAATAGCATTCATGTTCCTCCACCTCTTCCATTTTGAAGGAATGGTTCTCGTGTGAACCACTGGTCAGCATTTTCTTCTGTACTATACTGGCCTGGCGTTGTGTTGAAAGAAATTTGATACTCCCGGGAACTTACAATTAACTGCATTCTCTTAATGAATTAGCATTACATAAGCCTGGATAATTACTAAAATACAACGGTGTTGATGTGAGGATCATATAACTCCTCCCTCATTAAGATGAAACATGTAATGGAATGCCATGTTTAAATCACAATTTCGTCGTTTTGCAGATTATGGTACCCTTGGATTGATGAGTTTGTTCGTTTCCTTAATACTTCTTTAAATTTTAGATTATACACAAAATAACAAATTATAATGAAAATCACAGCATATAACATTATTGTCCAAACACTTATTTTATTGAAATGGATTGGTTTAATAGTAATGTCTTCAAGATTTTTACGTTGCTTTTTTGAAGCACTATAAATATTATTGAGTTTATTTAAATTGACTAAATCCAATTTTACAGAATTTATATGGTAATCCGGACTGTCTGTAGTTTTAAAGTTTGTTTAATTTTCGGAAGTTCTATTAGTTCAAACCGATTCTTCAGGTTTTGATGGATTCTAATCACTTGACCGCCTATTTGTATCTGGCACTCTGGTTGTAGTTCAATAAGGTATGTTCCTAGTAGTGCAATGTTGTCCCGTTGATTGGCACACTGTTTGACTGCTACAATTTCGTTTGGGGCGACTAACATCCATTTATTATTTTCTAATTTTTGTAATTTTGTATTTTGGATATTTGCAGGGATCGGTTACAATTAATATCTGTCCTAATGTATTTCAACAATAGTATTTCGCATGGTAGTGGATTGGTTATTTGGATGACGTCTGTTTCTTGACATAGATCTCGTTTATCGTTATTTCTTTACACATCCTCTCAAAGAATACATAGTTGTGCTCATTTAAAAGGAGGTACTTAGTTTCAGGAATTATAACCGAGAATTGATATTTTACAGGAACAGGTAATGGGTATAGGTGGTAATAATTGTAACTTTCGATTTCGACAATTGGTATTTCTATAATAAATACTATTTCATTTGGTTTGGAATAACTTTTGATTGTCATTACTTTTTCAAAAAGCAGAACATTCCCCAATTCCGAATAAAAGGGTAATTTTACATTAGTAAGTTGATCTTGTATAAACCGTGTGTCCTGAATTAAATCGGCTAGTTCTATCATCGAATTATGAAAGGTATTTAATTTTGCAAATGAAATGGCAACTTCGATTCTTTCGAAAACATCGTAAATTGTTTGGTAGACAACTGGATTTGTGTCAAAAGCATTTGTACCAAGAAATAATTATAGTCGTATACTTTTAACTCAATCGTTTTGATTGCACTTTCGACTTGTAAAATCCGTGACATTAAAACCACTTCATTATGTGCTAGTGTTTTTGTAACATTCTGAAATTTATTAATAGATTTTTCTAATAGAGTGATTTGTTCTTTCATTAGAGTTTTTACCTTAATCTGATTATCGGATAAAAGAGAATTTGCTTAATTAACCTTTGTGCATCATTTTGGTCCAAGTTGCCTTTGATACTTTTAATTATCGAACCCACTCCATATATAAGAGCCCTTTTTGTCTCTTTATATCTGGATTAATCTTATTGATTTGACTCACAATATTATTTTCTAATAAAGTTATTAAATTATAAGTGTTAAAATGTTCCTGGTTATGTGTGGTGGAATTTTTTATTGCCAACGTCAGTCTGTTTAATTTTTGTTGTAGTGTTTTGAACTCACTTATTACAGAGCTCACATCAAATATTTGAATAAATGACCAGTAATCAACGATATTTTGGGCAGATCCCAGTTTAAGTGGGAGTATACTTGGATTTTGGTTTAATTGGTGGAATTTCGGGATTGTGGTGTCTCCGAATGTACCCCATCTGTAACAAGAGAGGTGGGTTTTAATTCTTTCAAATAAATTATCTATATATAATTTTTGCTATCTTCAATTTTTTCCTTGTTATGTTCAAAAATTCGAGGATAGTGAATGCCCGCAGAACTTATTATATCTTTTATTTCTTTTCTCTAATTTCTTATAAACAATTTGACCTAATTTAAAATTAAGAGTTTCTGAACCTAATTGATTTCGTTTACTTATGACGTTTTCTTTGTCAGACTGGATTTTTTGTTTAATATTCTTATAAAAATTTTCAATTTTATTCCTGTGACTGACCACATAGTCATTGTAAAAAATTTCGTTAATTAAATTTGAAGGATCTCGAGTATTGGTGTAGCCCAATGTTAGTTCTAGGGGTGTGTGTTTGATAGTGCTTTGAATTGAATTATTATAAGCTATATTTCATATTTTATTAATACTTTAGGATCTTTTTCTTTGTGTGTCTGACATAAAATACGTAGGTGTTCAACTAGAGTCGAGTGAAGCCTTTCTATTAGACCATTAGATTCGTGATGTTTAGGGGTTGTAAAATGGATATTTATTTTATGTAGCTTTAGTACTTTTTGCACTGTTTCGTTTCGGAATTCCAACCCCGAATCTGAGACGATACTTACTGGTATCCCGTAAAAAGAAAAGTAGGTGATTAAAGCGTTACACATCTCTACAGCATTTCTTCTCGAAATAGGAATTGCATTAGCTAATTTAATAAAAGCATCTATAACTGTTAAAATTGGTGGTTGTCGAAGTAAAATACATTTATATGTACTAAGCTAAGAGGTTGCTTATCGTTTCTGTTGAAACTAATTGTATATCCGGGGGTTTCCTATTATATTTTGTTACATTACATATTTTGCAGTTATTTATATAATTCGTAACGTCTTGTTTCATCGTGGACCAATAATAGTGTCTTTTTAAACGGTCCATTGTTTCGTTTATCCCTCGATGGGTTGTTTTCCCTTTGTGTTGGTACCTTACCATTAATAATTGTTCCTCTGTTTCTTTAACAAAGCTTACTAATTTAGTACACCTGATTAATTTTATTTGCTGGGTCTTAATTGTTCTATATAAATTTTATTTAAATTCCTATACATTTCCTCGTGAAAAATAAATGAAACGTTTTATTTTCGCTGGTATAAACCTTTAGAAATTTAATAATGAGGTCTGTGTTAGCTTTAGGTATTTTTAAGTGTAATATTTCATAATTGTAGAACTTTTAAGTTTTTACGCCAATTCTGTCATGTGGATTATTGGCTATAATGATTTGATTGGGTTTAGTGTTAATTATTTAATCTAATATAGGAATACCAGGATTGGTGTTATCACCTTCATTTATCGAGTGGGCAGTTTCCTGAAAATCGTTGCGGTTTTCATCGTCATTTGTGTCATTTGATTGTGTCGTAGGGGTTTGAATTTGTATGTCTTGTAAAATATTAAATTTGTGTGTATTATGGGGGTTTGTATGATTTGCAGCATTTGAGAGACCGGGATATTGTAAGATAGGTGAATTAATTATTAAACTTTTGCAAATTTCGAATGATTTTTTAAAATCTAGTGTATGTTAGTTTTGTAATTTCTATACATTTTTCTCGTGAGTTAGCTATTTCGGTGGTTGCAAAGTAATTTTGAATATTTACTAAAGCTTCTGGTATTTCTGTTTTGTTTTCGAAATTTTTATATTTAAGGATACCCATACATTATTTCTGTGTCACAAGTATTTTATCCACCTAATGTGTACATGTTGGAATCCTTATTTTATGTTTTATATTATTTTTAAACAGATTCGTGTGTACTGGTTCTTCTGGGTTATACTGTATAGGGATGGTGGTAGCAAAAGGTGTAATTATTAATTTCATTTTTTAATTAATGTTAGCATTTAAATATCTCAATAAGTCGGCATCGTATTTGTCGCAGAAATTAAATAAATAAGATTTGTGAAAACCATTTGTGTTAAAAATTTTGAAAATAGGAATATATGCTGTCCTGTCGTGACAAGTGTTACCATGAGCTGTCTGAATATTAAAAGTTTTACTTAATATAATTTTTATAAAATTTTGCTACTAACCTAGGATTTATAAGACTCCGAGAACTCCCCGTGTCAAATAGAAAATTTGCATTTAATTCCTTTATAAAAATATGAGGCAGGTTATAACTTATATTAACGTTATTAACATGTATTACGTTTTGGTCGTTTTCTTTCTCGACCATGAGCAAATTTTCATTGTCGGGAGTATTTTGCTCGACAGGCTTCTGTTTGATCAACATTTTCCTAATTAGTATTGTCTATTAATTGGTTAAAATCGGGTGTTTTATAATCGTTTGAAAATTCTCTAACTCGATAGTAAATTTTTTCGTTATTCGAAACGTTGTTTATTTGCTGGTTAAATAATTTTGTGCGAAATATTTTTGATTAGGCCTTGTATTTCCTGACGATGTATCCATCGGTTCAGGTTGGTATTGCCTATTTGGTTGTTGATTTGTTTACATGGCACTCGTTCTTTTATTAGCAAAGAAAGGCTGTTGAGTTGGAAATATATTAAAATTTGAATGATTATCGGGGAAAGTTTTAAAATTTATTGATGTCGGCATTGCATTGCCATAATTTAATGGTTTATTAAAATTTGTTATAGAATTTCTTTTAAATTGTTGTGAAGACGTCCTAAATTGATTAAATTGGTTCGGGTTATTTTTATAAAAATAATTGGAGTTATAATAAGGTGGTCCTGTATACTGTGTAAATTGTTTTTGCGGTATAAATGGTTTCGATTGTTGAACCTTTTGTGGTTGTTTATAATTATTAAAGCTATTATTTAAATTATTGCTAAACTGTTTGAAATTTAATTCCTCCTAACCACTGGCATGGCTTCTTCTAAAGATCAAGAAGATTTTAACCTTAAAACTAATTGCAATTCATAAGATAAACCACACATATATGTCTTTAAACCAAGATCTTCATAATGAAGCATTTTAATTGTCTTTTCCTCAGGCTTTTCTTAGGAAGCATTTAATTTGGAAAAGAGTAAACTGCGAGCATCTTGACTTCTGATACCGAAGAGTATGGGCGACTCATTACGGAATGGTTTCATGTTTATTAGTTCCTGAATTAGACAATCAATTCCTCTATGATCAGAAAAACTTAAAAGAAGCATTTGCTTAATTAAATCCCAAGAGGATAATTCGAGCCTAGAACAAATTAAATCTGCGGCTCTGCCCGTTAATTTATTTAATATAATCTATCAAACATGTATTTATTGGATCATTAAGATTTTCTTTATTTTGAAAATTCTTTAAAAAGTGTTCACATGAAACTCTAAACCTATTTAATTGTTTTGTATTTTCATCGAATTGTGGAATATTATCTGCTTGATATCTAAACAATGACATATCAATTATGTGTTCGGTCATTTTTTTATTTTTTATATATTTAATCTATTTACTTGATTAATTACGAAATTTCAGCAATGATAGTCTTCCAGATATTTGAAAAGATTCAAATATTCAATAAACAGTAAAGACTGGCCAGTTTTTCGGCGATTTTTGTCCAAAAAACTGATTGAATATTACCGACTGCGCCAATTAAGTAACTTAGCCCTTCGTTGAAGTTTTAAAAAACTTTAATGATTAACTACAAAACTTTTACTTAATATTTTTATGTAACTTATTATATTGTATGACTCTGGTATATGAAATTATAATTATCCTAACTACGATGTTTACTGTACTAAAACTAAAGCTAGGCTAACTTATAATAACAAAAAATTAATAGCATTCAGGTACCTCCACCTGTTCTATTTTTAAGGAATGGTTATCTTGTGAACCACTGGTCAGCATTTGCTTCTGTACTATAGACTGACCTGGCGTTGTGTTGACAGAAATTTGATACTCCCGCGAAGTTACAATTAACTGCATTCTCTTAATGAATTTAGCATTACATAAGCCTGGATAATTACTAGAATACAACGGTGTTGATATGAGGATCATATAACTCCTCCCTCATTAAGATGAAACATGTAATGGAATGCCATGTTTAAATCACAATCTCGTCGTTTTGCAGATTATGGTACCCTTGGATTGATGAGTTTGTTCGTTTCCTTAATTAAATCTTTATTTTACAAAAGCATTTCTCCCTAAGAAAAATAGTCATAATCGTATACCTTTTACGAACCCATTGTATAACCTCGGTGGTTCAGGGGTAAGAACGTGTGCCTCTGAACCGAAGGGTACTGGGTTCGATCCTAGGGTACTTCTTTCACTTTTTCAGTACAAACTGTAAAATTAACATCAACCGAGGTTCTCGGCATTGTATTTGAGCAAGTTGAATGTCTGCACGTTCCGCCCTTCGGAGGGGGCGTAAATCCGTAGGTCCCGTGTCCATGCGATGTTGGGCACGTTAAAGATCCCTACCCTCCTTACAGAAAGTCAGGGGTTCGGCAAAATTTCCAGGATAGTGAGGTGAAACTGCTCCCTGGCGTCGGTGATTGGCCATAGTCGCGGAAATAGGCCGACGTTAAAGAAACAAAACACACACGAACCCATTGTCTATATGTCCTCTTTTTCGTTTCCCTTACGTCTGGATTAATTTGACCTATTTAATTACAATCTTATTTTCTATTAAAAATAACTACAATTAACTGCATTCTCTTAATGAATTAGCATTACTAGAATACAACGGTGTTGATATGAGGATCATATAACTCGCATCTTTACGTACGTCATTCTCATAAAAATCAAAATGACAGCTCTTATCTAGATGGATTAGATTAAATCTCGATTCAAAATTTAATTTTTTGAATTTTCGCGCTCGACGGCCGCCATATTGGACGCCATCTTGGATGATGTCATCTCAGGTTAGACCCCTAGTGGTCCTCTATCCAACCGCCATCTTGTTTAGTCACTGTGACGTCGCTGCGCGCACGCTCTAGTATACTTACTGACGCTTTTATATAAAATATCGAGTAATATATCGTTTCAAAAGTTAATAAAAGTTTTATTTTTGCATCACTATTTTATTTATATATTAAAAGGAACCCAAAAATTTACAAAACCTTCTGAAGAGTTGGAAAAGTATCACTACTTTTCTAACTCTTCAGATTGTTTTGTAAATGTATTCATTTTTATAGGTTTTGGTGCTTTAGGTTTTTAAAGATAATATTATATTAAGCAGGTAGAATTGTGGTTTTACCACCAGGACTTACGAAGTGTAGGTGGAAACAAAAGCAAAAATTATTTGGGTACCAATTTATTTATATTAGCAACACAAAAATATCAAATTAAATATGAGCATGCACAATCAAACATAAAACACAAAGTGACACTAATGGAATAATTTGTTTTATACAAAACATAAAATAATAATAAACATAAGAGCATAATAAGTAACTAAAAAACTGTTTATTTAAGTATAAGCTAAAAAATAAAACTAACCGTTTTTAACGAGAACAAAAGATTAAAGAAGTTCTAACTCTTGTGCACACGTAACTGTTACTTACGTATTGTAAACGAAAATCTTCACGTGAGATAAATACCACCTACAATAGGCTATTATTACAACAAGTAGCATTCCCAAAGCAGGATACCCGAGTCATCAGAAGTATAGAGGGCACCTTCAAATCAGCAAGGTAGAAGAGACCTTTGGAACGACGTAATAGATTGAATCCCACACGTGGGAAACTGTGTCAGCTAAACTGAATGTCACCTCGGGGGAACAATAGTGCCACGTCACTTCTAGGTGACATGTTACAAAGAGACGGCTCGCCTTCATTCTTGTTTCTAACTCAAGACTCTGCACATCGTGCGCTAACATTAATATAGCCTACTTCTGTATCAACATAAGTAATAAGAATATCAATTTGTATTTGCCTTTATTTTTTATATGTAAATTTATATTATTAGGCAGTAAATTGTTTAAAAACTTCTAACCTCTTAAGCGTAAAGTTAAGAGGCGCAGTCCCTGGTATCGGTTAAAAAGTCAAAAGCATATTGATTTTCAAGCGTATCGACGCCTAATAACCGATTCGAGCCAAGCAGACCCAAGTAAAAGCAGAAACAGTAGCCAAGCAGCCAAATGAGAGCAGAAACCATCATATTAATGTAAGTTGTTTGCGGCTATCCCATTTTTATATTTCCTGCAAATTTTTTAATATAAAATTCTGAATCATACATACACTATATAAAAATATAACACACACACACACACATACACACACACACAGATATATATATATATATATATATATATATATATATATATATATATATATATATATATATATATATATATATATATATATATATATATATATATATAGTGTATGTCTGATTTAGAAGACGAATCACAAAGTTTATTAAATATAGAATATAGACTCAGATCAATTAATATCAGTGATAATAGAAAACCGTTTAAGTAAAAGTAGCAATAGTAGTAACATGGCAGACCAATTTAAAGAATTATTTCTTAAGGCGATTCCCGAATTTGGCGATCAACCAGCTAATATAGCCATTTTCTTAAATCATGTGATCTGGTTATAAACCAGTTTTATACGGCTAACGAAAATCCATACATGAATCATTTCTTATTAAATTATATACAAACTAAATTAACCGGACGAGCACGGATTATCATAAATACCAAGACTTGAGAAATGCAATTGTTCAAAATTTTACAGACCCGCGGGACGATACAAATCTACTCGCTGAAATGCTGACACTGAAACAGACAAACTAGGAAGATGCGTTGGCGTTTTCTAACAGGTGTAGGCATATAGAGCAATGCTTATATCCAACTTAATTGCGAACGGGAATAACGAGGCAGTACGGGCAATTAAAATGACTATTTATTTAAACCAAACGCTAAAAGCATTTCGCGGGGGATTAAGGAACCGGTTGGGGATGGTGCTTAGGTCCAGGGGTCCCGAAAGTATAGAACAAACTTTAAATTTCGTATTTTGGCAAGATAATATAGATTACTGGGATAAAACAATACACAAATCAAATTTTAATAACAATAGACACGACGGACAAAACCGACCACCTTTTCAGAGACAAAATAACCCAACTTTTAAGAATGTCCAGTTTCAAAGACCGTTCCAACCCAATCACAGACCGTTTCAACAGTTGTTGTTATAAGTAATGCCCAAAAGAATCAACAAAACTTCCAGCTTAGACAAAATCAATAGTTTAGACCTAGATAAAATTTTTAGCAAAATTAATCAATTAAGGAGACCCTATTTTAATAATCAATCAAATCAAATGCGACGACCAAGTTTCAATAGACAATATCCCGAACCCATGGAATTGGGAAGTTCGAATTCGAGACTGTCGCAACAACCACAAAGAAACACGTCTCACCTACATAACACATAAATTTTTGATAATAATATAAATGACTTTGAATATGAAACAAATAATGTAAGTTACGAAACATAATTTTAATTATGAAATAAATAATGAAAATTCGTCACCAGATCTTACGATATACAACCCCAAAATTTTCCCATAGCCAGTACGTCACAGCACGAACCGTAATAGATGTGAATAATATTAATGCCTTAGGCCGTTTACCGTATGTGGAACTCAAAGAGATCCGGCGTAAACTTTTATTAGATTCGGGTTCTTCAAAAAATCTTTGGAACCCCATAGTAGCCTATCATAATTTTTCAGACAGTATGTACGACAATCCTTTCATCGTAAGGAATATCAATTTATGGCATGTAAAAACATTTAAAACGTGCTAACATTAAATTAAATTCAGTATCATATAAGACACAGAAATTTTGTCTTTTTGATTTTAATGATCAGTACACTGGACTTCTAGGAATAGAATTCCTCACATTAAATGAAGCTAGAATAAATTTTTAAAAGCAAAAGATGTACATAGGGAACATGGATTGACATCAAATTCCCCCACGAAAATAGCTATAATCAATCGCAACCTATAGAAACCAAAGCAGATGGTTTGCTATTACCCGAAAATCCAATAAATATAAATAATATAGTAACTAATCAATTTTTATACAAAATAGAAAACTTGACCGAGTTAGCAGTATACTAAATGAACCCGAAGAAAGTTACATAAATACATATGGTGATCACAACAGTACATTGCGAATGCAGTATTCTTTCAAAACACCAAAAAATCATAAGCAAATATCGTATAACCCAGTCGCTAAGCAAAATAACATTCCACGTGCAGTACGGATGAAAAATATTAATATTAATAATACGAGGAGGAACCAAAAACAATTTATAAATTAGTGCGATAATCGAACAAATAAATACCGACTATTTGAACGATGGAGAAAAGCAAGTATTATTAAATTTATTATCGGGATATCAAGACATATTTTTAAACAAAGACGAAGCGTTGACACACTTATATAATAAAACACAGAAAAAGAACAACTGATGACATACCAATACATTAGAAATTATATAGATACTCTTACTTACATAAACCCGAAGTAGACCGACAAATAGATTAAATGTGGAGACAAAAAGTTATTAGAAAAAGCCAAAGTCCGTATAGCTCACCAATTTGGGTTACAACTAAGAAGATGGATAAGTCAAATAGGAAAGACACCCAATTCCCAAAATAGACGAGATATTGGACAAAATTGGAAGAGCACAATACTTTTCGACGACCGATGTAATATCAGGATATCACCAATTCGAGATGGACCCCAGATACATAGACAAAACAGCATTTACCACGGATGTAAGTCACGGGGAGTACACCAGGACGCCGTTCGCGTTATCAGGGGCTTAAGCAACATTGTTGCATACATACTTAAATTATATTTTAACTGTGAACATGGACCATTAAACACATCTTGTGGAAGTCTTTTTCTTTAGACTTCTTTGTTGTAGTCTTGCACCAAGATTGTAATGCACTGCTCCAGGACATTCAGTTAAGTTGTTCAGGAAGTTGATTGCACTTGTTTATATGAAGTCACTGATCACTAGTATCTTTAATTCGCGATGTATTTGCGTGTTCCTAATGAACCACGGTGCATCGGTGATGATTCGTAGCACTTTGTTCCGGAAGGTTTGTGTCATATTTATTGTTGAATTTGACGCTGTTCCCCATATTGGACAGCCATATGTGAGAACAGGTCTAAGAAAACTTTTGTAGATCAGAGTTTCGCATTAAATCTTCAGTGATGATTTTCTGTTTATAATGGGGTACAGCATTTTTAGATGTCCATAAGCTTGCTGAGTTCTGTTTTTGATATGATGCCTCCAGGTTAAGTTACGATCGTAATGTAGGCCTAAATATTTGACGGATTCGTGTTTGTGATTCCAAGGCATTGCTTTGTTATCTATTTGTAACGGTGGCGGATTTGGTCCTCTTAAGAGCGTAAAGATTTTAGCTCTTTAAAGGTGTTTATAGTGATTCCCCAGCTCTTGCACCATTTTGTAACTTTGTTTAAGGAATTTTGTAAAAGGTTCCTGGATTCGATAATGCTTTTGTGTTGTGTTGCTATCGCTGTATCGTCCGCATACATCGCCAATAAGGAGCCTTGTTAGCATGGTATGTCGCTTACATATAAATTATATAGTGTAGGTCCCATTATGGAACCTTGAGGTACTCCTGCGTGAATTAGTTGTGGAAAATTCAGCGTTTATTCTTACTGCAAATGTTCTATCTTGTGCGAAGCTGGCAATGATTTTGAGTAGTAAATTTTGGATTTTAGCTAATTTGAAGAGGAGCCCGACGATCCAGATTTTATCAAAAGCTTGTGTTGCGTCAAGAAATGTTACGGTGGTATATATTTTTTTCGAATCATTTGACAATAATTTCATTTAAACGAAGGTGTTGATGAAGAGTTGAATGCTTTTTTCTGAACCCGAACTCTGTGGGGGGTAGGGTATTATGCTCTTCCATAAATTCGTTCAGTCGCCTCAGTATTCGTGTTTCGAAAAATTGCCTAAAGTGTATAGCAAGCTGACAGACCTATAGCTTGATGGGTGCACTTGTTTTTTCCATGTTTCAGGAACATGATAATTACAGCGTATTTCCATGTGTGTGGAAAATAGCAAGTTTTCAGGCATGCATTAAATATAAGCGCTAATGTCTCAAAACACTTTTTGGTCAGATTTTTAAGAACTATGTTCGGTATGATATCATGACCAGGGGATTTCTTTATTGGTATTATTTTCGTTAAATCAGATATTTCGTCTGATTTAACCAAATTATAGAGAAGCTGTTTGGGCTTATATTAGGAAGCACATTATCAATAAATGATTTAATTTCTTTGGTTAGGGTGTGATTTGGTAAACGCGCTGGAACATAAACGCTTTCGAGATGCTGGGCAAATATTCTACACTTGCCCTTATCTGTATCGTGAACTTCGTTGTTAGTTTTAAGTTGTATGTAGTTTGTGGTTGTCGAAGTATTTTTTGGTAGCTCTCCACATTGATGGATCTGCTGCTTCTAGTTCACTTATATTATTGATATGATGATATTCTATGTTCATCAAGTTATCTTTTTACTTGGTGGCTTAACTGATTAAGCCTGGTTTTCAATTGACTAGTATGATTATGAAGCCATAGTCGTCTGACCCTATTTTTCTCTTTAATTAGATCTAGGATATATTGAGGTGCTATGTATGACTTCTTTGGTCTTGATAGTTGACTTGGAACAATGGTTGATTCATGAACTGCAGCGCTGTCTATATCTTGTCGTGTCGAGTCTGCGTAGGGATGTCAAACGTCTGTCGATATCTTCTTGAATAAAGATTCAATTCATTCATTGGAAAAAGTTCCAATCAACCCTACCATTTATTGGTGGTTGTTTGAAGGGTTCTGGCTTATCACAAAATGATAGAAGAACTAAGTCTAGTTCTGTGAGTACTACTTGATGAGCTGGGGTATTTCTTATTAGGGCAATGTCTAGGATAGCCCCTAGGTAATTAAAGCGGAATGCTGCATATGTTGGTTCGCTAGGTGCGACTACTAAAATATTGTGCTTACTGGTTATTGTATTAAGTCTGACCCCGTTTGGGTTATTTCCTCTACATCCCAAGGTTGCATTTTTGGAATTCAGATCGCCAAGTACTAGCGTAGGGTTGCTATCAGAGAAGATATAGGTGATGTCTTGTTCAGATATAATTAGATGTGGTGCCTTATATGCTGCTATTACCTTTAACTGTTTTTTATGTACAGTTCAATGCAAACAGCCTTTATAGATACTAGGTCTGGCAACATTTTATTGTAATGAGAAATGTTTTTCTTAATAAGAATTGCCGCACCGCCTGAAGCGTGAGGTGTTTCACGGTCCTTCCTGTATATTTTGTATTTTGGAATATTAAAAGGTTCTTCTTTAATCAGGTGTGTTTCTCTGATGCACATAATATCTACGTTATGTTGGCATAAAAAGTTTATTAGTACTGTTCGCTGCCTTTATACCATTGGCATTAAAATTAACAATTGTTAAATTATGAAGAATACGATTATTATATAAAGACATTTTGAAGAAATGTTGGTATTAGTTCGCTTATGAAGTTTTTTATTTTTTGGACGTACGGTTGTTTTAGATCTGTGATAAAAGATCTGACTATTTCTATTAATGATTCTTGTATGTCTTGGTCGGTTTGATTATTTCTTCGGCTTGGTGTTCCTGGTCTTACTGTGTCTGCGAAAGTTTTGTTTGTATTTGCTCGGGAAATATGATTATTTGTGTGGCGCGCATGTAAGTTTTTAGCGCTATTAGTTACAATTTTATATTTATATTAATTTTATACCGAATCGATGTTGTTTGTAAGTTTTTTGACTTTTATTAACTTGTTGCTTCAAAGTTCTGTAATAATTGCATCCTTTATAGCTGGCTGGATGCGCTTCATTACAGTTTACACAGGTAGGTTTCTCGTTAGGATGCTTTTGGCATTCGGAGTAATGGTGGTTATCACTGCATTTAACACATCGTGGTGTTAATTTGCAGTAGTTTTTTGTATGTCTAAACATTTGGCAACGTGTACATTGCGGTATTTCTCGCGATTTTCTACGCTGTTCAACAGAACCTATTGAGTGTCTTAGTTTTGTAAGCCCGTAAATTTACATGCCTTGGTCATCCTTATCGAGGTCTACTGCACATAAAGGCAAGGGTCTTTTGTCCCTATTAAGCAGTCTAACGACCTTTTGAAGTGGGTACTTATCTTGCAATTCCTCTAATATGTCTTTTTCTTTTACTACCAGTTACTACGGGACATTTCTTATGACTACTGTTAATGAAGATTTTTTGGGGGTCTTTAAAGGTATGATATTTTAAATTATTATTATTGTTTGTTAAGTTTCTGTAGTCAGTAATGTCTGTTAAATTTATTTTTAAGGCATTGTTTTTATATTTAGTTGTAAATTCGTCCTCTACGATATTTTCAATATCTTGTTCAATTAATTGATAATTATTTGCTTCATGTAAATATATCGGTGGTATCGTTATCTTAACTGTTTTTTAGCTGATATTTAATGGTTTATTTATGTCTTTATTGACTGTTTGAAGTGGAAAATATTTGTTGCTTTGTATTAGAGACTGGTCGTCTAGGAGGTAGCGTTTTTCGTGTTCTCCAGGTGTCGTAGAGCTGAGATTGCGTTTACGCTTTGCAGTGAACTGGGCCTGTGTGAGATCTGTTTGTGAATTGCCTGATGCGGCTGCTGCTGCTGTCCCGTTGCCGGGCATGTTTATTAACTTTAATTAGGTCTTTCATCAGAGAGAGACCTAATAAGGTATGCAGTATGACTGTTTAGCACTCAATTTATATATTTGTAAGTTCGCTTTTAATAAAAGATATTTATATTTACCAAAAAGTTGGGCAGATATTTCTTTTTACAAGAGCACTATCGTACACATCCAACTGTTTTCGATGTTCGCGCACGAGTATTATTATCATTAAAACAACCAAATTCAAAATTACTCAGTTGGAGATTAAAATTAGAGGAATTTAAGATCGAGTATAAAAAAAGAAAATTAAATTGAGCAGCAGATGCACTTTCCAGGGTAGAAATAAATCCACTCAATATAGATGAGCTATCAAGGGTCAACAACATAGAGGACGAAGAAGATAAGTATCGACGATGACGAAACGGCAAATTCTAATGCCCACTCATACTCAGCACCCCGTATACCTATACTCGAAGAAGAAATAATTAACAGTAAAATCAATCAGATATTTTCAAACATACACACATTGGAAATAATTTCAGTCAGAAAAGATAAACGAAATTTTATTTACGCCAGCATTTACTTCAATGAAACCAATCAAATAGAAAAATTCATAAAAGAATACTGTTTACCCCAAAGGAAATATGCTTGTGTTTTTATAAACGAACGAGATTACAAACTAGTAAGTTCGGCAATTAATCAATATTTTAATAATGTGGAATCACCTTTTAGTGATAAAATTTGTTTTATAGATGTTTAGAAACTAGGGAAGCAATTAACGACGACGATTTAACTGAGAAAATTATGCAATTTTCATGAGGGTAATAGTAACCATGGGGGAGCGGAAGAAACACACCTAAGAATGAAGAAGAAATACTACCATCCAAATTTAAAGAAACATATCGAAGAGTACGTACAAAATTGTGAATTATGCAAAACGTGTAAATACAACAGGACCCCCTACAAATCGCATTAGAACACACCCCCACTTCGTCCAAAGCTTTATGAATACTACACATCGATACATTCCAAATTGAGCAACCAATTTCCCTTCAGTAAATTTGGCCAAGCGTTTCCTATCAAAAGTAAAAGTGCAACCGAGATTACAAAAAAAATTATTAAGTATTTCTCACAATATGGAGCCTGTAAAACCCTAATTGCGGCTTATCAAATCGAGTTATACACAATCACACCTCAAAACCATATGTAAAACGAACCCATCGAAAGATTTCACGGCACGATAATCGAACACTATCGTTTATTTAAAGCTAAGTTTAAAAACATGAAACCAGTCGATTTAATACCAACTGTATCTTTGCTTATAACTCGACAATACATTCACAGACACTATAACCACCTCCCGACTTAATATTTGGCTATATACCGGGAATGTTTAACTATGACCCGGAAGTAATAATTACCCAAGAATAAAGAACTAATGCAAATTATTTATGACGTAGTAAGAAGCCGAATCGAAAATTCAATATTAAAGACACTACAACGGACTAACAAAAATACTAACCAACCGTTTAAAGGGGGCGACATTGTATATAAAAAGATTCCTCCCGGATTCACAAAACACAAAAATCCATTTTCAGGACCATATTTAATAGTTTCACTATTAGAACATAACAAAGCTATTTTAATAAACCATAAAAATGACGAACGGACTATAGCCCATTTACTAAATTTACGCCTTTCAGGTTCCTTACAGCAGGAATAAGTGGCCAGATACAAGACTTGACAGACAATCCAGGCATGCTACCCACGAAAATCGGGACAGCCTACGCAGAAAATAACAGGTGGAACTTACTGCACGTACATCACTTCACACAATTACATAAAGACTACGACCACATAAAGCAATACCACGCAAACACTATTAAAGTGATGACGACAGACTATCATTCACAATACCAAAATTTTATACTCTTAATTTTATTATAAGTAACATAGGATTTACAGGATTTTTCCCAATGTGAATATCGATAACAACAGAAAGAAACGTGGTATGGATAAAATTAGGTTCCATTTTTAAATCAATCACAGGTAATCTCGATCTACAAGACGGATAACGATATATCAGGCGCTAGAGGTTTTAACGACAGATCAAAATAAGGTTCACGAACTCATTAAATCGCAAACTTCGTTGAAGCTAGAGGCGATATCGTAATTCAATCAAACAATAGCCAAATTGAATCATAATCAAGACACAATAATGAAAGGAATAAACGAATTAGAAAGTACAATTTAGGAGCGAACAACTGAGACAATATCACCGAATAAAAAATTTGGAGTTACTAACCCAATTAAGTCATTTGCTAAACAGGAATTATTTTTAACAACAGAAAATGCAATCACCTTTTCAAAATTAGGAATATTTCATACATCTATATTGAAACCAAAATTTATTATAAATGAAGTCAATAAAATACAAAACTACGTAACTAATTCAAGATTAATAACAACCGCTGATCTAAATCTCCATGAAAAAATCTTTAAAATAAAAACAGTTCAAATTAATTTCAAAATAATATTTCAAATAGAAATACCGTTGGTAGATGAATCAGGTTTATTATAATTCAAGATTAATAACAACCGCTGATCTAAATCTATATGAAAAAATCTTTAAAATAAAAACAGTTCAAATTAATTTCAAAATAATATTTCAAATAGAAATACCGTTGGTAGATGAATCAGGTTATACTTATTATCAGTTATACACTTTACCAGGTTCCAAAAATCTACACAGATTCGCAATTATAATTCCTAGAACCAAATACCTGATCCTAAGTAGCAAACAACATACCTATCGCAATGAAGAATGCCAAATTTAAAGAACCAATTGTATTTCTACGGAGATGACGATTCAACTGCGATCAAAACGATCAAAATCTATGTGAAATCAAATTAATCAAATTTCAAAACCTATAAATAACTGTAAACAAGAAGTAGTCAAAATTAATAAACCAACCGTTTCAAGATATGAAACCAATCAGTACATTCCTATAACGCCAGAGGAAACAAACGTCGGAGTAACTTGCAAGGAACAAGAGTGGACCAATATAATCAAGGGTACCAAACTAATTACCCTTCAACCAAATTGCCAATTAAAGATTGGAAACAAAATTTACAAGACCAGCCCAACAACATCAGAAACCCAAGAACTGTTCAGCCTACACAAATTAGAATCCCCGAATCAAGAAGATCCAAAAATTCCAGAAAAGGTACTCGAATTAACATTAGAAAATGTACAGCTACACAACATCGATCAAATACAAAATCAACTTCATACACTCAAGAGAAATATACCAGGGTCGATCAATATACCTATACCTATCACCTGAGTATATAGACTATATTATTATATGTGGCTGTCATAATTGCCATCTCCACAACATAAACGAGAATGGGGTTGAAGAAGTGGAAGAAAACCAAGGAAAAAAATCCAGCAAACATCGAAGCCGAATTTCCCTTGAAAATCCGGAACGAACCGTAGCTAGGAGATAAATAGACCACCTACAATTGGCTATTATTACAACAAGTAAGAATAGGTATAGATGGGAAATTCTGGAGCCTCCGCCACATCCGCCACATCAGCCAGGCTACTGCGCCGGCGCCCAGCGCCGGAGTGACGTCATAGTGACGTCACTGAACGGAGAGCCAATAGGAGGCAAACCTGAGATGGCGTCCAAGATGGCTGACCGGAAGTAAAAAAACGGGAAATTTTAATTTTTAAATGACAGGTGGTACCACCTGTGAAAGTAAGCGAACCTGCCATTTTGATTTTTGGTGGTGTGACGTACGTAAAAAATGGTGGTTTGCGTATGCGCAAACCCAACTTTGTTATTAGTAGGCGTAGAGGTGTAGTGTTTGGTATCATGTTGTAGGTTGTAGGTTTGTATGTGAGTGGGCCATATCGGCCCTCCACCGCGACCTTAAGGTCTATTGTGGCTCACGCCTAAAGTCTATATTACGCCCAACAAATCCAGCCTCCTGCAGATGTCGATAATCTTTGTGGGCGAAAGTTGATCCAGGTCTTCTGGAGCAAGCTTTACCTTGCCAAAGAGCAGGTATCTAGTCCTGTCCGCTGCCGGACAGTAGCACAGCACATGCTCTGCTGTTTCTTCATTCTCCATGCACAGCCGGCACTCAGTCTCCTGACCGACCCCAATACGGTGCATGTGGTGCCGCAAGCGGCAGTGTCCTGTATACAGGCCGACTAGAGTTCTCAGTCGTTGTCTGTTCAACTCTAGAAGCTTTTTAGCCCTTGACTCAGACAGGCCATTTATGAATGCCTTAGAGTGGGCTAATCCTGGAAGATTTTGCCAATATTGGATTGTCATTCTTTCTGTCCAGGTCTTTAAGGTGCGTTTTGCTGTGCAAGATGTTATCCCCAGCACCGGTTCTGGTCCAACAAAGTCACTCTGGGCCCCACTCTTGGCAAGCGCGTCGGCGGCAACATTGCCGTCATGGTCCGAGTGACCCTGTTTGGTATCATGTTACTTGTGGTGACGAGTAGAATGCAATGCCGCCGCCGTAGGCGGGGGTGACGGGGGCTGCACTTGGAGTCAGAATCGGATTTTTGGAACCTCAATCGAGATTGATCTAACCTGCGTAAATAAGAAGAAGACCTTCCATTTTTATTTTTATGACAATAACGTACGCAAAGATGGCGGTTTGCGCATGCGCAAATCAACTTTGTTAGTTTTTACGTTAACCCCCACGTGTTTGGTATCATTTTACTCGGCTCAGCAAGCAGATTTTAAAAATATAGAATATGCGAATGCCAGATATGTTGAATATGTCAACATGGTAACAGTTGCAAACTAAGAACAACCTTGAGCTTTAAACAAAAATCCTAAGAATATGTGACTACCAGACATGTTGAATACCACATATGGCGACATAGCAACAGCTGCAAACTGAGAGTAACCTCGACTACAATCTAGATTCCGAATTATGTAAGAAGAAATGAGGTCGAGTTTTCAATTTCAAACAGATTAGATTATATGTCATTTAACGAAAGCAAGATGTTAGCAGTTTAAGGTTAGAAATAAAACAATTGATTTAAATACAATTCAAAAGTGGAGGTATAAGTATATATAAACATTAGGTGCAAGTACACCAGTCTTTGTCTGTAGTCTACTCACAGTAGTTATATATTAGTGCACTTGTTCTGTTCAACATGTATGGTGTTGATGTTAACGGCAGACCTATTAATAACGATGTTTGTGAAGATTGTTATTGGGGTCAAATTGATGCAGCTCTACGTCAGAATATAATTGAGAATAAAGCAAGAAAGTAGAATGCTGCTGGAAACAAAATATGCCATTACTCCAGCTCTAAGTGTTGTAATTGGTATATCAAAAGCGGCCGGATTGATTCCAATAATTCAAATTGTTAATACAGACCTATATTCACCAAATCCAAATATAACAATCTCATCTGGCTCATGGGAATGCGATTATTTTATTTCAACATTGAAAAACACAGCTGAAGAGTACTTTACCAAAGGTAATAAGATCGAACCTAAAATATTGCAATATGTACCGTCAAACCAATTAAAATACTAAACAGTAAAAGTATATCAATCACATATGACTCTGTTACTTTTTATTTAACCGAAGATGCAGTTCAACAGCTACTAGATCTGGTTGAAATCATCAACGAAAAGGTGAAGTTTCTAACCGATTTGAACTTTAATATTCGACTAAGTGATTTCCTCTATTGTGTTGCTGATGTTCTCAAATGTGTTAATAAGAAGGAATTACCGTGTGACGACGAGTTTGTAAAACTTATAAAAGCCATGTTAAAAGAAATCGGAATCATCATTCCGAGTTTGTATGTTAGAATGCTTACACTTTGCAAAGAAGCAAGTACTTAATCGTTTTAAAGAAATACACACGATATACAATGGCCCATTTTAAAGCAGGTTTCACCACCCTGACCTCCCTAAGCCAAAATATGTTTTATATCTACAAACCACCAAATGTTACAGAAGTGAGAATTTGTTTCGATGACGATAACTGTATGAAATGGGTTAGTCTTCCAGCAACATACCTAAACAACGATAAGATGCTTGAACTTTCAACATACAACATATCCAAAATTAAGAGTGATATGGTGCGCTATAAACGTATGTTCCTGTTTGATAACGGTACCCGTGATGAGACATCTGATTGGAGAACCCTCATATTAACTGATTCATATCAGTTCACTTCGTATTATATTTCTATGTTTATTTTAACTGGTTTTCTTGTATATCTAACTATATTTATGTTGATGTACTTTTGTTTTAAAGATAACACTGTAATTAAAGATATAATATAATTTAATATAAACATATGTTTGTATATATATATATATATATATATATATATATATATATATATATATATATATATATATATATATATATATATATATATATATATATATATATATATAAACAAGGAGAAAGGTTAAGGGCAAAGCCGCAAGGAGACAACCGCATACACGTGTTTTAAGCTTATTAGCCATCATCAGTACAGTATAGCCTTTCTCCTTGTATAGTACAGAAATTCCGTGTTATAAATCCTATTATAGTTAATATAACTTCCTGGGCTCCGGATGCTCACGCAGGGGATTTCTTTGCCTCCATGGATTTTTTGGTTGTTTCACTCGGATTGAGGGTCTTCCAAATGTTGCTGCAATTGTGCACTGGTTGCCTGTTGTGACTCCGTGTATTTTTGCACCTTCATCCAGAGTGTTCCCATCTTCACTTGGCTATACCGTACTGAAACACGTGTATGCGGTTGTCTCCTTGCGGCTTTGCCCTTAACCTTTCTCCTTGTATAGTACAGAAATGCCGTGTTACAAATCCTATTAGTGTTTATATATATATATATATATATATATATATATATATATATATATATATATATATATATATATATATATATATATATATATATATATTATTGCATGCCCAGACATGGCTATATATTAAAAAAAAAGTTTTAAAATAAACACATACCTGGAAGTAAAAATCCAATTTATTGTCCTAGCTATAGTCAGACACAGGTGGTAAATTGCAGCCTTTTATCCTACTGAACCTACAAATTAAAAACAATTAAATATAAATATATTCGTCAATGAATAGATTTTGACATAGTTTAAATTTATTAGGTAAGGCATAAAAAACATTTTTGTATCAGAAAATATTGAACAATTAAACTCACAATGAATGAACTGCTTAACAAAATACAAAGTGATATAAACCCGGTATAGACAGCTACAAACACAAACAAGCTGGTAAAAGACCAAATTTATAAACTGTCTTCGATAGAACAAAGTGAATTTAAATAAGAATGTGATTAGGGATTTTAACAAAATGTGTTAATATGTATAGAAAATAAGTAAAAATTTGTTAATTATCAATTAGGGAAACTATGTGTTAGTAATTATTCTAGAAAAATAAGGTTTAATGTGTTAATGAACTGATAGGTTATAAATTTTAAAACAAACACAATTTGACTTACATGTATAAAATCGGAATATTGAATTATATGCAGGAAATGACTTTCTTTTGACTAATGTAGTTAAATAATGTTATTGAGTTATCTGAAAACAGAAAATGGTGATTGGTAAATAAACAAGTTTAAATAATAATTAACAACTGTGATTCGAAGTTACAAAACAAAAGATAAAAATTAGAACATCCGGGAGGAAGAACGGAGATTGGGAAGAAAACGCTGGTAGAAAGAACAAGCTAGTAGATTGCAGCAAGAGAAAATGTTCAAAAAAGTTAATATAAATGATTAAAAACTAGAGTGAAAGTATTTTATAGGTTATACCTACCAGTAAACAGCTATACAACAACTATAATCAAGAATACCCGTACATAAATTGAGTAAAAACAGTGAATAAGCTAGAAGATTGACCCACGCCAAGTGAACTCAAAGGTAATACATCAATAATTGTTAAAAAGTGTATTATATCTTCAAAACAAGAAATGAACCTGTAAGTTTTATAAAAGAATAATATGTCAACGTCAATCCAAGAAGTTAAATGTCATTTGCAAAGGCAATCATACCAAAAGAAGAACTAAATATAAAATATTTATGAAGTACTTGTAAGAGTCACCAGAGGGCGATAAGTAAACGTAAGAAATTCAACCTTATTTCCTCCATTTTAATATTTCCGTTGCCAAGCAACAAAATTCACCTGAAACAACGTTACCATGGTGATAAATAATTGCCAATGAAACTATTCAGATCCGTCATAGCAAGTCATAACTTTTTTTTTAAACAAAGCACTGGAAATAAAATTCTCAATAATAAGTCATAATTGCATTAATAAAGCTGGCATATTTGTATGTTAAAATTAGTAATATACGGGATCCCAAGTAAGAATTTAAATTTATCAAATTAAGTCAATAACCAAACAAAAAGCTTTTTGATAAAAATAATAATAATAATAAATATTAAAAAAAAAATTTCAATTTATATATTGCTCATTATTTTATTTTCTGTAAATGTCACACATATCTGTCCATTGACCAATTAATCCTCTAGCCGTATATAAAAAGTTCAGCAAATATAATATATATGCACCAAGAGTAAGAATTTTCGACATTGGTGAACCAAACTATTAAACATTCCCTGTAGGTAAGAAGAATCTCAACAAAATAGCTGTGGCATAGTAAGTAGATCAAAAACCAGGTAGATATTTAATTTGATAAAATTATATATATATATATATATATATATATATATATATATATATATATATATATATATATATATATATATATATATATATATATATATATTTCTTAATAAACTCATAATTTAATTCAGTATAATAATATTTAAAAAAAACAATACGCACCCCCGAAACAATAATTGGCGCCACAAACGTGAGGGCTTCGAAAATTCTTACAAATTTCGATAATAACGTAAATAACAAAAATAAAAATGCCTAGAGGGAGAAAAGTAACTACTTCAAAAGACAGACAGGACAGGGGTGACGACAGAGAACAAGAACCACAAGAAAGTATAGAAATGGATCAGGAGAGAAGATATGAGCAAGAGATTAGTGAGAATGTAGAAGAACAGGCCGAAGAAATGGTAAACGTAAGAGAAGTAACAGTGGTAGAAGAACATACACTTGACGGAGGCAAGGTAGAAGAAACAATTACGCCCAAACAAAAATCTGACATTGACTACGATAGAATGTTAACATTACTGCAAAGTATGAATGTAAGTATAAACCAGAAAATGGACAAACAAGAAAGGAATATAAATAGCCTAAAACAAGACATAAATGAAAGTAAAAGGGAAATGAATGAAAGTATAAGTGGTATAAAACGAGATATAAATGAGAAAGTAGAAAAAATTGGAGAAAATATGGGTAGTTTAAAGAATGACATGAATGAGAAAATGGAAAACCAGGAGAGAATGATGCATGAAAATATAAATAGTCTGAAAAGAGAGATTAAGAAGGAAATGAATGAGGGAATCAAGAAGATGGATGAACGACTAAAAGAAATGGATGAGAAAATAACAGAAAAAATGGAGAAAGATATGCAAGACTTGAAAATAGACATAGAAAGAAAGGTGGATGACAAGATAACTGAGAATATGAAGGAAACAGGAAAGATGGTGCTAGAGAGAATGAAAGTGACAGAGGATGAGATAAGTAGTAAAATACAGGTGGAAAATAAAAGATATCAGAGTACGATTGGCATGAATATGATAATGGAACAAAAGATTGAAAATTATCAAAGTGAAATAAATGGAAAGTTGACTGAGACGAAAGAGAACGTTGAAAGAGTAGAACAAGTAACAAGAGTCAGTGTGGATGAGATGAAAAGATTGAAAGATGAGACAGAGATGAGATTAAATTTAGAGACTGTGAGAATAAGAGGAGTAGAAGAAAATATGAAACAGAAATTAGAAGAATCGAACGTCAGATAAGGCAAGGTATGGGGAATGAAAGAGTTGTTTACCCAGTCACAAACGAGACAGGACTTAAATTTGATGGACACATAAATAAATTACACCCAAAAGTATTCGTCACGAGTCTGCTGAACAAGCTGAAAATTATTTACGATCTCCAAGATATAAAAGAAATTATAAAGCAAAGCTTGAAAGGAGATGCGCTGGTATGGTTCACCAGCAAAAAAGAAGGGATATAGAACGCAGAAGACTTTAAAAGAAAATTTATGAGCCATTATTGGGGAGATACGCAGCAAGGTTTGGTAAGAGAAAAATTATACTTTGGAAGATACAATCCGAACGATTCAAAGGAAATGTCGAGCTATGCTTTGCATATATATGACATGGCGCAACATTTAACTCCGAGAATGAGAGAGGAAGAACTAATAGTGTAAATAGCAAGACATTTTAGCAAGGAAATATGAGGGACGATGGGAATCTATAACATAAGAACGCTTGACCAAATGATTGATTACCTACAAAGGATACAGCGAACCACACGGAATGAAAAGAAAGAAAAAAATGAAAATAGGAGGCGTAACTATGAGGAAAATCGACCAAATTACAGACAAGATACAAATGGGGGGAACAGGTATAATGGACGACAATATGGACCGTACAATGACTCACAAAATGAACAAGGGGGAAGATATACGGGGAACAGAGAAAACTATAGACAAAATAACAATAATAATAATAGATATAACAATCAAGGGAACAATTATAACAAATATAACAATGGATACAGGGAAAATAACAGAGGTGACAATGGGAATCGTAAAGAAAACTATCCAGAGGAGAATAATAGAAATAACTACCCATATAACAGGGGTGGAAATTTCAATAGTAATAATTGTAATCGTGAACGAATGGGGAATAATGAACAATATAATCCCAGACGCAGGGAGGAGCGTGACAATGGACAGCAAATGAGGCAAAACACGATCAGAGAGGAAAATTTCGAACTCAAAGGGAGAGAAGGAGCCACACCAAAAATGAGAGAACAAAATGACACGTATAATGCAATATATACGAGTAGCAAAGTTAACGAGGCAAGGGCAAGAAGTCCAAGCAGGACTGTCGAGCATGCCATCGTCCATTCAAATTTTTAGACAAGCACAAGCCCTATGACGACAATGACATACACGACGCAACCAACAATACATGTATATATGAACATCCAAGGGAAATATTCAAAAACGATAAAGAGGCTGAAGAAAATGAGGAATCAATAGGGTTAATTTTTATAAAGGGAAAAATAAATAATAAGGAAATAGAAATAATGTTAGATACAGGATCGGAAGCCTCCATCCTATATGAAAAAGTACTGGAAAACCTCAAAAATGGAGAAATAGGAAGAATAAAAATACCAAAAATAACGTTAATCAATGCAAAATGAAAAAAGATTGGGGAAATAAATGAAACAATATCTCTGGAAATAGAAATAGATGGGCAGAACTTAGAACTACAATTATTAATAATGGCTAA
The DNA here is from genome assembly GCA_964006375.1 of Tillus elongatus. NCBI lineage: Eukaryota > Metazoa > Arthropoda > Insecta > Coleoptera > Cleridae > Tillus > Tillus elongatus. The sequence goes on along the minus strand of OZ023270.1, from coordinate 45,107,586 downwards.
TATGGACTACGATATGATATTGGGGACTGACGAAATGGAAAAACACAAAGTAATAATAGATTATCTTAACAAGTGTGTAACGGTGGGCAACTCAAAAATAAGAATGGGGAAAATACGTGAAGAAACGAGTAAGAAGATTGACAAAGAATGTCAAGAAAAAAGTATAAATAATATAATATATGAAGATATAGAAGAGTATAAGTATGAATTGATAAATGAAGAGCAGATAGACTGCAAAGAAGAATATAAAAAGCAAGTGGGGGAATTAATAAGAAAATATAAGGGTTTAGTAATAAATGAAACGAGAGTTGCCAAGAATTACATACATAAGATTGAAGTAAAAGATTTAGAAAACTTTAAAGGCAAGTCATATCCCATCCCGTATAAATATAGGAGAGAAGTAGCAGATGTATACCATTACAAATAATAAATAAAATAAGTTCGTGGAGATATTAAAATGAAACAACTTATATGAATTTAAACTGAACCGAAGATATTTAGGAAAATAATGATCAAAAATCAAAATTAAAACAGCCATATAGATTACTGAATGACAATGGCATTGATATGAGCTACTCGACCCAAAAACAAAAGCTGATAGGTGTATATTTAACATAAACGACTATATATATATATATATATATATATATATATATATATATATATATATATATATATATATATATATATAAACAAACTCAAAATATACAAAAAGACTTGGAGCGAAAGGATTTTGAATTAAATTGAATGATTTTGTAAGAAAGAAGCAATTTAATTTTGAAACTCAAGAGGCCAGAAGGCAAAAGAAAGAAATAAGATCAAAAGAAATGGGCTGTAAGCAAGAGAGAAAAGTAACGTATTGGAAAAACTCGAAGCATATAAGAAAAGTGAAGTATGAAAATGACAACAATAATGACAATAAACGCAGAGGACGGTAAAGCAAGCAAAAAAAGAAAATATATGAAAATGGTTAAGAAAATGAAAATTTATAGAATTCTAAAGAATTCTAAAGCAAGCAAAAAGAGAAAATATATGAAAATGGTTAAGAAAATGAAAATTTACAGAATTCTAAAGATATGTGTTAATATGGAAAGAGAAGAGTTAGTAAGTTGGTGTAGTTACTAGTAAATAGAAGAAAATAGGCCTAATGAGAGGTTCTGATGAAAATGAATAATGAATATTTATATATGTATATGAAAATGAAATGAAGTATATTAGGGGAATGGATGATTGATTAAAGAAGATGGAAACCATATAAGAATTATATTAATAAATACCAGAAGAATAAGATAATTGAAAAGCTGCTAATCCGAGAAAGTAAAGTTGAATAAAATAAAACGTCATTGTAGTTTAATGAAAATAAATTTATGAACAAGCCAAGAGAAACCAGATATAAAGAAAATAGAAGACTGTAAATAAAAGAAAAGAAAGTCGTAGATATGCAGAAGTAATATATATATATATATATATATATATATATATATATATATATATATATATATATATATATATATATATATATATATATATATATATATACAAGTTTGGGGAAGATTGATGGTTGGCAAATACTAAAAGAAATAGAAAGGGTTTAAAATTAAAATGAACAACTTCAGAAGTGGGTAATTTAAATTTGAAACAATAACGCCAGAGGCAAAAACATGATGAACAATATTAAAGCAGTGCTAAATGAAATCGAAAGCAGTGTGGAATTTAAAATAACTAATCAGAAAGAACTTAGATGAATGGTAAAAGTAATGTTGGTTGCATATACACATACACGATGGACTAACGAACAAGAGATAAAGACGTATACACACACACATGAATCATTTATACAGGGGGGTAAATTTGAGGTTATAAGCGTTGACTTAAAAGTGAATCCAACAACGTATTATTAAACGTTGGTTTGCAAATTGCTATATACAAATAGAGCATGCATTTAAATATTGACGTAAAGGTCAATTTGACATTTGATTTTCGCGATTAATCGAAATTTGCTTTAGAGATCTATATAAAACATGTAACTTAAAAATTAAGTCTAATGTTGCTTCTGCAAACATGATTTTCAAAAAGGCATATAGTTAAAAAGGAATAATTGTTGATATCCATTTCAAAAGGATAACGAAGCACTTCTCACGACACTAAGATTTTTTTGAAGCACTAAAAAAACAAACACACACTATACAGGAAGTTGGTAGAAACATAGATTCAGGGCAGGGTAGCGTAGTTATTTTCAATAAGCAGATGTCTTGAATAACAACAATTTTCTATAACAAATATTTTTCAATGGAAATTTTTTTTTTGAACGGCAAGTATTTTTCATTTTGAATGGCAAGTATCTTGAAGCAGCTGATAAACCTGACGACAGGGTTGATCAATTTTGTACAATAAATATCAGATACATCTTAACCTTGAATGACTGGAACAATCTGAAAATAAACACTTCATGTAAAGTAGGTATTGAATAAAGAATTTCAATTCTCGATTAGATTTAAAATTATTTATTGGGGAAATTTATTGCATGCCCAGACATGGCTATATATTTAAAAAAAATGTTTTAAAATAAACACATACCTGGAAGTAAAAATCCAATTTATTGTCCTAGCTATAGTCAGACACAGGTGGTAAATTGCAGCCTTTTATCCTACTGAACCTACAAATTAAAAACAATTAAATATAAATATATTCGTCAATGAATAGATTTTGACATAGTTTAAATTTATTAGGTAAGGCATAAAAAATATTTTTGTATCAGAAAACATTGAACAATTAAACTCACAATGAATGAACTGCTTAACAAAATACAAAGACCAAATTTATAAACTGTCTTCGACAGAACAAAGTGAATTTAAATAGAAATGTGATTAGGGATTTTAACAACATGTGTTAATATGTATAGAAAATAAGTAAAAATTTGTTAATTATCAATTAGGGAAACTATGTGTTAGTAATTATTCTAGAAAAATAAGGTTTAATGTGTTAATGAACTGATAGGGTATGAATTTTAAAACAAACACAATTTGACTTACATGTATAAAATCGGAATATTGAATTATATGCAGGAAATGACTTTCTTTTGACTAATGTAGTTAAATAATGTTATTGGCTTATCTGAAAACAGAAAATGGTGATTGGTAAATAAACAAGTTTAAATAATAATTAACAACTGTGATTCGAAGTTACAAAACAAAAGATAAAAATTAGAACTTCCGGGAGGAAGAACGGAGATTGGGAAGAAGACGCTGGTAGAAAGAACAAGCTAGTAGATTGCAGCAAGAGAAAATGTTCAAAAAAGTTAATATAAATGATTAAAAACTAGAGTGAAAGTATTTTATAGGTTATACCTCCCAGTAAACAGCTATACAACAACTCCAATCAAGAATACCCGTACATAAATTGAGTAAAAACAGTGAATAAGCTAGAAGATTGACCCACTCCAAGTAAACTCAAAGGTAATACATCAATAATTGTTAAAAAGTGTATTATATCTTCAAAACAAGAAATGAACCTGTAAGTTTTATAAAAGAATAATATGTCAACGTCAATCCAAGAAGTTAAATGTCATTTGCAAAGGCAATCATACCAAAAGAAGAACTAAATATAAAATATTTATGAAGTACTTGTAAGAGTCACCAGAGGGCGATAAGTAAACGTAAGAAATTCAACCTTATTTCCTCCAGTTTCATATTTCCGTTGCCAAGCAACAAAATTCACCTGAAACGACGTTACCATGGTGATAAATAATTGCCAATGAACCTATTCAGATCCGTCATAGCAAGTTTTTTTTAAACAAAGCATTGGAAATAAAATTCTCAATAATAAGTCATAATTGCATTAATAAAGCTGGCATATTTGTATGTTAAAATTAGTAATATACGGGATCCCAAGTAAGAATTTAAATTTATAAAATTAAGTCAATAACCAAACAAAAAGCTTTTTGATAAAAATAATAATAATAATAAATATTAAAAAAAAAATTTCAAATTATATATTGCTCATTATTTTATTTTCTGTAAATGTCACACATATCTGTCCATTGACCAATTAATCCTCTAGCCGTATATAAAAAGTTCAGCAAATATAATATATATGCACCAAGAGTAAGAATTTTCGACATTGGTGAACCCAACTATTAAACATTCCCTGTAGGTAAGAAGAGTCTTAACAAAATAGCTGTGGCATAGTAAGTAGATCAAAAACCAGGTAGATATTTAATTTGATAAAATTATATATATATATATATATATATATATATATATATATATATATATATATATATATATATATATATATATATATATATATATATATATATATATATATATATATATATATATATATATATATATATAAACTAAACGCGTGTGTTTTATTCATTAGTTAAGCACCTAACTCAAACTTTTAAAAATAGAGCGGCTACCTATCGTATTAGTATGAATGCCTTATTTATTTATTTTTACATGATGTACAAAGAGCAGGTTAATGAAAAAAGAAAATTATCAAATAATAAAGGCAGAACCCCCTGGAGCCCCGAGCAAGCAAAGCTGGTTAAAACTATTGTAAAGATAATATAAACACAAAAAAGGTTCCATAAAAGACGAATGCTTGGAACGAATAAAGGAATACATACCTCTATATTTCAAAATAGAGACCGTGTTCGCGACTTAACTTTACGGTTAAGACGTTTGAATTTTTTAACAATTTATTGACTAATAAACACAATTAATACTTAATATAAATTTACATATAAAAAATAAAAACAAATACGAATATCAACATAAGTGTTATATATTAATGTTAGCACACGATGTGCAGAGTCTTATTTATAACATGCCACAAAGGCGTGGCACTATTGTTCTCCCAAGGTGACTTTCGGTTTAGCTGACACAATTTCAAACGTGTGTGATTCATTATATTGCGTCGTTCCGAAGGTGTCTTCTATCTTGCTGATTTCAAGGTGCCCTCTATACTTCTGATGACTCGACTATCCTGCTCTGGGAATGCTACTTGAGTAGGTATAGATGGGAAATTCTGGAGCCTCCGCCACATCAGCCAGGCTACTGCGCCGGAGTGACGTCATAGTGACGTCACTGAACGGAGACCCAACAGGAGGCAAACCTGAGATGAAGTAATCCAAGATGGCCGACCGGAGGTGAAAAAACTGGGAAATTTAAATTTTTAAATGACAGGTTGCACAACATGTCAAAGTAAGAAAACCAGCCATTTTGATTTTTGGTGGTGTGACGTACACAAACATGGTGGTTTGCGCATGCGCAAACCCAACTTTATTATTAGTAGGTGTAGAGGCGTAGTGTTTGGTATCGTGTTATTTGTGGTAACGAGTAGAATGCAATGCCGCTGCCGGAGGTGGTGGTGAGGAGCGACGGGAACTGTTCCCCTAGTCAGAATTGGATTTTTAGAATCTCAATCGAGATTGATCTAACCAGCCTAAATAAAAAGAAGACCTGTCATTTTAAGTTTTATAAAAATGAAGTACGCAAAGATGGCGGTTTGCGCATGCGCAAACCAACTTTTTTGTTTTTAAGTTAACACCCACGCGTTTGGTGTCATGTTAATCGTCTTGGCGAGTAGAATTTAAAAATAATATACAGGTATGCGCAGAACAACTTTTTTAGTTTTCAAGTTAACCCACACATGTGTGGTATCATTTTACTCGGCTCAGCAAGCAGATTTTAAAAATTTATATGTGAATGCCAGACATGTTGAATATGACAACATGGTAACAGATACATGTTGAATACCACATATAAAACAACTGATTTAAATACAATTAATTGATTAGGATTAATTCACAAGATTTACATACTAAAAATTTTACATAATGGCTCTTACAATACCAGTTAGAGGTTTATATTCAAATACACAATCATGAATAACTAAACAGTAAGCTTTAGTTCTATTTGTAAAATTGCCTTTGCTCATAAACTCCACTTTGATGTCCACCGTTGACGACTTGATTGACTCATTCGGATGTTGACAGCCGATTTCAAATAGAGCCCGATCTTTAAACTCATCATAATTTAAGAGAGGCTAGCCATGTTCTTATAACAAAAACTTTTTTGAAAATCTGTGCACATCTGGCAGGCTTCAGCATATTTAGATTTTTCGAAATCCATATTCATAGATTCATAAGGGTAGCATTCTGAATTTAGGAACACTCGTAGATCTACCATAACAATATTATCGAAAAAGTCACCTTTTTTGCCTACGTTGTCTTTTCGATCTGTTTGAAACTCTATAATCACATATCTGGGTCTTTCTAAGTTTGTTGCAGTTTTAACAGACCACACATTTTTATTAATATCTCTAAGCGCTGGTAGCTCATATATGTCCCATTTGCGATATGCTAGAAATATTGATGTCTTTTGCAATTTGATCCATCAGTTCCAACTTCATTTTATCATTTGGAAATACATGTTTTGCTTTTAAAAACATGTTGGTTACAGTAATTTTCGATCTTGCTGTGCCAGTACTGTTATACCTGTTAGAATCATTTAGAGCTCTTGTAAATATTTTTTTTTTTTAATTAACGTCGGCCTATTTCCGCGACTATGGCCAATCAACGACGCCAGGGAGCAGTTTCACCTCACTATCCTGGAAATTTTGCCGAACCCCTGTCTTTCTGTAAGGAGGGTAGGGATCTTTAACGTGCCCAACATCGCATGGACACGGGACCGACGGCTTTACGCCCCCTCCGAAGGGCGGAACGTGCAGACATTCAACTTGCTCAAATACAATGCCAGAACCTCGGTTGATGTTAATTTTACAGTTTGTACTGAAAAAGTGAAAGGAGTACGCCGGGATCGAACCCAGTACCCTTCGGTTCAAAGGCACACGTTCTTACCTCTGAACCACCGAGGTCCTCTCTTGTAAATAGGAAAGTATGTTTACCGCAGACCACTTCTTTAAAGTGATGGAAGAAACTGAAGAGAAACCAAATAGGTAGGAGTATGTGAAACTTGTTGCCGTTTAAGGTGATATTATCTCAATCCAGTATTGCTAAGAGATTTGGCTTCATTCTTGCTAAATGAAAGCAGGCTTTTGATGTTAGTTGTGTGTGGTGTATGGGTCTCGTACTCGTTCCACTGCCTTATTATTTAATTTATGTCATTCTATATTATGTAGACAACTATTTTACTGAACCACCGAGACTTGCTACCATTAATCAAACGTATGGTGTTCGCTACGCTAAAGATACTGGTAGTTGGAGTATTGGCAACAAACAATTGGACTTTACTGTTAATGATATTCGACTGGGTGAAAGGAGATATTCGCAAACACAAGGTCGGCTAGAATTGATATTTATGAAAATACCTAGGGGTATACTTATGACTTATGACATAAAATTAACTATAATCCTAATGCACGAACCAAAGGTTGTACCTCGGAAAAGTATCTGACTCTAATAAAACCAATTATAAATCCACGAGGGCGAATATCCTCAACTCCTTACGGCTTTGGTTACGACACACCTCTTAACGAAAAACAAAAAACCTAACCTAGAACTCAGAATGTAAGCAAGAACACTAATGATGCAAAATAACAAACAAATAGAATATCTGTATTGGGATGACATAAATGAATTGGTTGATAGACATACTTTTAGTGGCTTCTCAGGTTGCTGGTAATAATGCTCAAAACAACGAAATTCAATCAGTCATTGAAAAATTAAAGGAAGCTAATGTTATTGCTTAGTAAACATATATATATATATATATATATATATATATATATATATATATATATATATATATATATATATATATATATATATATATATATATATATATATATATAAATACCTATTTCTTAGTATAAAAAAACTATAAGTTCGGACGTTCCCAGTCTAATAAACGTTTTAAGTTTAATTATTGAAAGAGAGCGTTTCCCAAGAACTACAAACGGTGATTTTGATTTACAAAACCACAGATTATGCAACGTCGCTGATCCAGTCGATTCAACAGACGGTGTAAATAAAAAATTTGTCGATGTATGGACAGATGATTATAAGAAGAAAAAAGATGAGGTAACACAGAGTCAATCACCATACCTCTTGAAGCTGTGCATAAAAAAGAGCTAGCTGCTCTTAAAAGTGAGCTTGAAAACAAATTGAAAAATTTAACCAAGAACATAACTGCTCAAGTAAAAGACATTGATGTGTCAAAGAATAACAAGTTGAAGAAAATCTGGGTGAGATAGACAAGAAACAACAAGATTTACATGATAGGTGGATACTTTTAAATCCATCACCATGAAACGTAAAACAGTTGAACCATCTGATACTAAAAAACAATTAATAAATGAGTTGTACACACCAGCAAGAATCAATTTTAAACGCAGGCGTGCCAGAATTAAAGGTTTAAATTGATTTGGCTGAGTTTACAAACTATCATCGCGAAAACTCTGGTTTCAAATACATTTTAGTGGCTATCAATTGTTTTTAAAAGTATGTGTGGACTCGTCCACTTAAATCTAAAAATGCTGAAGAGGTGACTAAAGCGATGGCTGATGTTTTAGGTAATAGTACAGCACCCTCTAACATCCAGTCTGATCTTGGTAAGGAGTTTTACAACTGTAAATTTAATGCCTTAATGAAAAAATACAACATTAATCACTACAGCACTTATAGTGTAAAGAAGGCTGCAATGGTGGAAAGAGTCATACGTACCTTAAAAGAAAAAATATATAAAAACATTAACTTGTTTGGTTCCTACACTACCTGATGTCACTGCTAACTACAACTCAACCATTCCACGAACAACTGGTGTAAAACCTAAAGATGTTAATAATATAAAATATAAAATGCAGAAGCTATCCTCAAACAAGTCCACTCAAATATTAAAGTGTTTGATCAGAATAAATTCAAAGTGGGTGATGTTGTACGTATAAGTAAAGCAAAAGCTCAATTTGAAAAGGGGTATACACCTCGCTGGTCAACAGAGTTATTCAAGATTGTTAGTGTCAATTTCACAAATCCAGTAACATACTTTCTTGAAGACATGCAGGTGAAACCCATCAGTGGAGGGTTTTACGAGGTCTTCTACAAAAGACTAAACAAACAGACATCTATCTGGTTGAACGCATCTTGAGGAAGAAAGGCAAGAAACTCTATGTAAACTGGTTGGGCTTTGATAAGTCTCATAATTCTTGGATAAATTCAGATAATGTTAAATACGCTTAAGTAAGCATATAATACATATAAGTATATGTTTAATGTATTAGTGTACTTAGAATAAAAGTCGTTGTTAAAATCAGTGTGTGTTTTATTTTTACATATGACATATATATTACAATTAAACTCAGTAACCAATTAAAAATTATGACGTAAATCAACAATATCCTGAATAAACGTCTCCTGTGGTATATCTGCTATCTGTAGATCGTTTCTATTCGTCTTGAGGTATTTTACTTCGATCTTTATTCTAATAAAGAGATTTATAGAATTTGGATCATACATGTTTAGAACCACTTCGGAATCGGGATTTTTATTTTTAAAGTTCCTAACAGGTCTTCGAAAACTTTTGTTCTGCGTTCTCACTGCATGATATGGGTATGTAGCGTCTTTCTCATTTCTTGAAAGTAAACCAAACATATATTTTTCCTGGGTTACTTGGTTTTGGGGATATATCTTCGAGATGTTCTGTGACTTTAGCATTTGTTTCTCGCATAGGCTGCATTTCACCAACTGTCTCCGTTAATTTTAGTTCAATTTCTTTTAGGTTATCCTTGTATTTTTGATTGAATTCATTTACGAAAACATAAAAAATAATTGGGTTGCACTTTTCATAGAAAGGGTTTGGATATCCAACAAGCCAAATTAAATATCAAATCTTTGCACACATATGTACCAGATACTGAGTCGTTTTCAAACTGCGCTCCGCCAATGTTTACCAAATATGTAGCAGTTGTAGGTATTAAGACAACTCCTGCTGGAACATTTGGGGAGCTGGTATTCCGGATCACCAAAAGTTCCTTTAACTTACTTTTGTAATAGGCAATCAACTCTTTAGTTTTCTTATTTTCTAATCAATATCCTAATCTTTTCTCACCACTTTTAATTAGTTTTGTTGCATTGAAATAACCAGTGTTCTTATCAATAATTAATTGAAAGTCTCCAAATAAACCATACCAAAAGTTATCTTTAATTTGCTGGTAGCACACATCACTTAATGTAGCCATTTTAAACACACTATTAAACACTTAGATAATCAAGAGCAGACTGACGCACGTCTTACTTCTAAGACAACTAAATTTTGAATGAGCTTACGAGTGTGTGTATGACAATTTATAGATGTTAACACTATTCGACGGCTTACAATATTATTAATCTATATTATATTATATTTATTAATTTTATTTCCAACCATATTAGTCGCTCTAACATCCAATTCGGCTTCTGCAAACTCTAACGCTTTTGTGTAAATCTGATTCCTTAAATATATTTTCAAAATTAGTTGAAACTGTAACATTTTTATTTTTTGTATTAAATGACTTCATTTCTTTTCTATTTTTATTTATTATATATATATATATATATATATATATATATATATATATATATATATATATATATATATATATATATATATATATATATATATATATATATATATATATATATATATATATATATATATATATAATAAACTAAACGCGTGTGTTTTATTCATTAGTTAAGCACCTATAGTTAAGATGAGATACTGTGAACCATGGCAAGCTGAACAAGTGCATATGTTAACTCAAACTTTTAAAAATAGAGCGGCTACCTATCGTATTAGTATGAATGGGAGTGACATAAACTTAACTATGGAAGCGGTAAGACATAAAGTGTTTCATCTAATTGAAGCTTCTTTAGCTAAACATAATCAAATTAAAATGAATTTGGAATTGTTTGGTTTGCATGTACTCCAAAACCGAAATAGAAAAGAAATGAAGTCATTTAATACAAAAATAAAAATGTTACAGTTTCAACTAATTTTGAAAATATATTTAAGGAATCAGATTTACACAAAAGCGTTAGAGTTTGTAGAAGCCGAATTGGATGTTAGAGTGACTAATATGGTTGGAAATAAAATTAATAAATATAATATAATATAAATTAATAATATTGTAAGCCGTCGAATAGTGTTAACATCTATAAATTGTCATACACACACTCGTAAGCTCATTCAAAATTTAGTTGTCTTAGAAGTAAGACGTGCGTCAGTCTGCTCTTGATTATCTAAGTGTTTAATAGTGTGTTTAAAATGGCTACAATAAGTGATGTGTGCTACCAGCAAATTAAAGATAACTTTTGGTATGGTTTATTTGGAGACTTTCAATTAATTATTGATAAGAACACTGGTTATTTCAATGCAACAAAATTAATTAAAAGTGGTGAGAAAAGATTAGGATATTGATTAGAAAATAAGAAAACTAAAGAGTTGATTGCCTATTACAAAAGTAAGTTAAAGGAACTTTTGGTGATCCGGAATACCAGCTCCCCAAATGTTCCAGCAGGAGTTGTCTTAATACCTACAACTGCTACATACTTGGTAAACATTGGCGGAGCGCAGTTTGAAAACGACTCAGTATCTGGTACATATGTGTGCAAAGATTTGATATTTAATTTGGCTTGTTGGATATCCAAACCCTTTCTATGAAAAGTGCAACCCAATTATTTTTTATGTTTTCGTAAATGAATTCAATCAAAAATACAAGGATAACCTAAAAGAAATTGAACTAAAATTAACGGAGACAGTTGGTGAAATGCAGCGTATGCCAGAAACAAATGCTAAAGTCACAGAACATCTCGAAGATATATCCCCAAAACTAAGTAACCTAGGAAAATATATGTTTGGTTTACTTTCAAGAAATGAGAAAGACGCTACATACCCATATCATGCAGTGAGAACGCAGAACAAAAGTTTTCGAAGACCTGTTAGGAACTTTAAAAATAAAAATCCCGATTCCGAAGTGGTTCTAAACATGTATGATCCAAATTCTATAAATCTCTTTATTAGAATAAAGATCGAAGTAAAATACCTCAAGACGAATAGAAACGATCTACAGATAGCAGATATACCACAGGAGACGTTTATTCAGGATATTGTTGATTTACGTCATAATTTTTAATTGGTTACTGAGTTTAATTGTAATATATATGTCATATGGAAAAATAAAACACACACTGATTTTAACAACGACTTTTATTCTAAGTACACTAATACATTAAACATATACTTATATGTATTATACGCTTACTTAAGCGTATTTAACATTATCTGAATTTATCCAAGAATTATGAGACTTATCAAAGCCCAACCAGTTTACATAGAGTTTCTTGCCTTTCTTCCTCAAGATGCGTTCAACCAGATAGATGTCTGTTTGTTTAGTCTTTTGTAGAAGACCTCGTAAAACCCTCCACTGATGGGTTTCACCTGCATGTCTTCAAGAAAGTATGTTACTGGATTTGTGAAATGGACACTAACAATCTTGAATAACTCTGTTGACCAGCGAGGTGGATACCCCTTTTCAAATTG